>CAJQZJ010011617.1:554585-594237 GCA_907164525.1 Lophiomys imhausi
AGGTAGTATTATCAATGAATTTCAAGTCAATTGTTTCCTTTAGGGGGCAGCACTGGAATTCACACACACTAGGCAAGCTCTCTAGAACCAAGCAATAGTCCCACTGAGCAACATACTAAATTTGTTGCGAATTGAATTGTGTCCCACCCCAAAACAGATATTGAAATCCTAGCTCCAATATCTGTAGGTGTAATCTTATTTGGAAATAGATTTGGAAACACACACACACACACACACACACACACACACACACACACACACACATATTCAAGTTAAGGCAAAGTCCAATGGTTGGTATCCTTAAATACAGAGATGTGACAAATAGGGCAAGCACAATGTTGGAATGAACTTCTGCAGGCCAAGGAACATGTGGAAGTAACAGAGCTGGAAAAGTCATGGAAGGAAGGATCCTCTCTTAGCCCTTTCCAAGGATGAATGGTCCTGCCAACATTTTGATTTTGAACTTCTGGCATCCAGAATTGTGGCAGGATTTATTTCTATTATTTTAAGCCGCCCAGTCTGTGATACTTGGTTCTGATATCCCTAGGATACTGAAACCAAGTGGATAGCAACATTCCATGGAATTATATTTGGGGGTGGGTTAGAGAACTAGCGACTTGATTGATGTTTTCTGCTGTTATTGGAAAGATTTAAACATATATAAAATGCAACAGTGGTAGTAATGATGAGAAACTCTAATCATTCAGTGGGTAAAAAATAAATACTTCTGAAAATATTGAATTTCCAGAAGAATAAAATGCATGTGTTCAGTAACCATGACAGCAAACCAAATACATTGTTTATTAAACATATACAATCAAAATACTTAATTTCATCTTCCCTGTCAGCAAAGATTGCTTACTGCCCACAGCTGGTGCTGATTTGAGGGAAAGAATACTGTCACAAACCAAAAGCTGTGGAAGTTCGTAAAAAGTATGGCATTCTAACAAAATTTACCAAACTCGCTGTACCTATTCTCCATTTCAGCCAGTCTATATCCAATAATTTGTCCATCAGAAAGGATGAAGTGCATGAAGACTAATGGTCAGAAATAGTTATCAGGAGCTGGGGAGATGGATCAGTAGATAATGTATTCTGTAGACACACCAGGCCCTGAGTTCGAGCCCCCACACCCAAGTAAAGGTTAGGCATCATAGTTTGTGTGTCTGTAAGCCCACTGCTGAGGAGCACAGGGGTGGGGACAGATCTTAGTGGCCAGTTAGCCAGATAGTTTAGCAAAATTTGTGGTGGGGGTTTCCTTGTAGGCTTTACAGCATGCAGGGGGAAATAATCAGAGTGAGGTAAGAATGAAACTCAGCCCAGCCAGAATTTAGTGTAACGAATTCTAGACCAGGACTTCTAGAATATGTCCCAGATCATTTTATTTTACCCATATTTAAGCACAGCACAATTTTGGGGAAAAAAGTATTCAAATAACAATTAACTCAGTCCCAAGTGCACAACACTTTAAGACATGTTTACATTGAAGCTCTTTGCAAAGTATATGGCTTCATCTGTAAGATGGTTTCTTGTTGACTTAGAAACACTGCCCAGGATAAGCCTTTGGGTGTCAGGATAGGCTTGACCCTGAGACAACACAGAAGCCACTTAGGCTGTTGTAAACCACAGTGACATCATTCATAAGAATGAGTTTTATGGTCTGAGAGCAATGCTCAGGACTTGGGAGGAAAGGGTCTGGGCTAAGAAAATTCTGAGAGATATGGGAAGAACCTGTCTTAACAGAAAAGGATCGCCAGATTGTAAAACTACATCATTCCTGTTCCTGGCATTCCAGGAAGAACAGCTAAGCACCTCATTCCATTTCAGAGTAAAATGAGTGTTCAACTTTCCGGGCTTCTCCAGTGCTTATCTGTGTGCACAAAGTCTTCTTGCCCTTTACAAATGTGTAAGCTCTGGGTTGTAAAAGCCCTTCTCAAAAAATTAATAAAGAAGGGTTCCTGATGTTAACCTCTAGTCCACACATGTGCCCACACATATATGCTCACAAATAAGTTTAAAAAAATTAATAATAGAATTTAATCATCAGAGAAATGCAAGTTAAGATGACCCCAATATTTCATCTCACACCTGTCAGAATGGCTAAGATCAAAAACTCAAATGACAGCACATGCTGGCAAGGTTGTGGAGAAAGGGGAACACTCCTCCATTGCTGGTGGGAGTGCAAGCTTGTACAACCACTATGGAAATCAGTCTGGTGATACCTTAGAAAACTAGAATACCTCTACTTCAAGACCCAGCCATACCACTTCTTGGTGTACATCCAAATTCCTCACCAAATCACAAGGAAGTTTCCTCATCTATGTTCATAGCAGCTTTATTTCTAATAGCTAGAAACTGGAAACAACCCAGATGTTCCTCAACCCAGACTCAGGAAGATGCACATGGCATCTACTCACCTATAATTGGATTTTAGCCATATAGTACAGAATAACTATCCTACAACCAACACACCAAAAGGATCAATTATTTTGTTACCTATTAATGGGACAATTTGCCCTAGGGGTGCTACCATGTAGGCCCCCAGTGCAAGAGGAAACTCTTAGCTCTCATATGACTGTTGAACTGAGAGGGGCTGATATGTAGGGACACTCCACATCGGAGGAGTGGGATGCGTGGGAGAGGGAGGAAAGGGTGGGAGGGTAGAACTGGGAGAGGTAGAAAGAGGCCACTATAATGGAGATGTAACTTGAAGTAATAAATAAACATAAAAAAAGAAATTAATAATAAAAGAATTTAGCAAATAATAAGAGAACAGAAATAGTTACCATAGTTGTTTATAATAACTAAAATTTGCAAACAGCCTAAAAGTCTCTCTACAGGAGATCAATTAGATAAGTGCCATTGAATTATGAGCTGGGGATGTAGCTCAGTTGTTAATGTTTTCCTAGCATGCACACAGGTGTGCATTCAACCCCTAGCACTGAATAAACTAGACATGATGGTGCACACCTATAATCCCAACATTAAGTTAGAGGCATGAGGATCAGACATTCAAAGTCATTCTCAGCTACTTATGGAGTTTGAAGCCAGCCTCTGCTAGATACTCTGTCTCAAAAATAAATTGATTTAAAAAATGTGAAAGGCAGTAAGTGTGTGTATACATAAAAAGTTTGGGAATATATATATATCATCATCATCACTGGTTTTTGTTTCAGGGTACTAAGAAAATGAACCTAAGACTTTACACGTGAAAGACAAGCACTCTACCAATAAACTATACCTCCAGACAGTTTAAATTATTTTAATTTCAAGATATAACCTTACTAAGGTACACAGGCTTTCCTTGAACTCACACTGTACCCCAGGCAGACACTGAGCTCGTGATCCTCCTGCCTCAATCTCCTGTATAACTGGGAGCTATAGCTTATACTATTAGTAGTGATGGTTTGTTTTTTCTGCACATTTACTTTTTTCATTTGGATTTTGGGGAATTTCAGTTTCTTAACCAGGAGGAAACATTAATATTTTCATTTTGAAAAAAATACATTGTGGATGACAATCATCTCTTTTAACTTAGATCATGCCTCACTAGAAGCTCAGAAAAAAAAAATGTTTCTCAAAGAAAACTAAATTTGAAGTCATGTCATCAAGCTGTGACATCAAAGCCATTACTGGATATTGGGCATGAAAATGATCACGTTAAAGTCTCCAGCCTGGTTTCTCTCCAATAGTACCATTGCTTTGAAGAAGGTGGGCCTGCCAGGTGCCATCTTCTCAGTCAGGAATGTCCTACTTGCTGCAGCTCTTCTCAACTGCAAACCCGGTGCTGCCTGTGTGCTCCTGCTGAGCTCCCTAACTAACATCTGAAGTCCCCCCTAGGAGGTGAAAACAGCCTCATTTTCACTTCTTATGAATGTCAGGTTCTTTTCTAAGCATTTGCTCATTAACACAAGTGAGTAAATCTCCCTGCCTGCTGCTTTGGTAAGAACTATCCCTTCTGCAGGCTCAGTGTGGTTCTGAGTCAGGCCCTTGGAGGATGGATGTACTGGGGAACAGTGGCCTACCAAGAATGCAGGCAGTGTGGCTTTGCAGTACAGAGTGGCACTACTACTTGAGTCTTCACAGAAGAGCAATCACCTGACAATCAAACCCAGAATCTCCTGGTTATACGTCAGAATTAAAATAGCTTCCTATTGTCTGGCAGAAAGCCACCCACCATTTCCAGCCACTGAAAGGTTTATGGCTGAACAGTGCATTCTCCAACCAAATGTGTGTGTGGTGGCCAGGTCTACACTAATCCCCTATACACACACACACACACACACACACACACACACACACACACACACACACACACTACACTACACTACACTACACTTTGCCTTTGCATTAACACTAAGCACTTGTTCTGTTAAGCCACGAGTTCTGTGGCTACTAAGGCCCTCCCTTGGGAAAGTCTCATAGACACAAAGAAATGCCAAGTGCCCCATCCCTTCATCCCCACTGCAACTCTGCTCAATTCATAGTTTCACAGTTCTAGAAACCAGAGAAAACAGTCTCTCATTTTTACAGCAACTCCTTCCTCAGGCACTAATTGCTCAACGTGAATGGAAGCATTCATAGCCATTCAGTAAGTAAATGGGCTTAGCACCCTAAATCTCCAGAAATCTAAAAGATTCTGAGAGTCACAAGGTCCTAGAAAAAAAAAGATGCAGATAAGATATCTTATCTGCAGATAAGATCATGGACACAGTGTAGATCCAAAGGCAGCAATTTAGGGACAATCTGTTTTGAGTGTGAGTAAGTGACGCAGCGGCAGTTTAGAAAAGATGGGACAGGAAAGAGAGTGGGTTCAGGCTTTGGTGTTAGGTCATCCAAAACCAAGTGCCAATTTTCACTTGTATAAGCTATTCAATCTATTCAGTGTTGACTGTTGTACTTACGCTAGAGTAAGGCATAGAGACAGCAATACCTACTTTACAGATTTGCTGTACCAATTGAATGAAAGAACAAATGTAAGCATTAGTAGGCCTACAGTCTGGCCTGGAGCTATCACTCAATGAATGTTACCTGCTGTTTTGTTGTTCTTTTTCAAGAAAGACTGAAGAATCTTTGGAATCAAAATATTTGATGGCTCCATCCTTGATATATAACTTCCAAGAGTTCTTTATAGATGTCTCTACAATAAGGCTTCAAAGCAAAAATAATTTCCATTCAATATCAAATAATAACAAATCTTCAAAATAGCATCAAGCTTCTCTAGGGAACTGTTCTAGTCAATGAAAATTAGCTCCTGGTTCTGGGCCTAAGATAGATTAAACAGAGACATTGCAATCAATTTTATTTTATTTTATTTTTTGGTTTTTCGAGACATGGTTTCTCAGAAGCAACAGGTAAATCAACTGGATGTTGGGGGAAAGCCTAACAGACCAAAAGGACAATAATTTCCTTCCACCATGCCCTCTTAAAAATCTGGGATGTGCCAGGTGTTGGTGACACACACCTTTAATCCCAGGAGGCAGAGGCAAGAGGATCTCTGAGTTTGAGGCCAGCCTGGTCTACAGAATGAGGTCCAGGACAGCCAGGGCTATACAGAGAAACCCTATCTCAAAAAAAAAAAAAAAATCTGGCTGCTACCACTAGGTGTTGTGTGCTCACACTTGGGTTGGTTTTCCCATGTTGGCTTAGGCACCAGGATACATGTTCAGATGAGGTTCTCTATTCAGATGGTACCAGTTGTATCCCTGGCTGTCCTGGACTCACTTTGTAGACCAGGCTGGCCTTGAACTCATAGAGATCCACCCGCCTCTGCCTCCTGAGTGCTGGGATTAAAGGCGTGCACCACCAGCCCGGCATGCAATCAATATTAAGTGCTGCTCTCATACACTTTTTTAAATAAGATTGATGGAAGATTTACCTATATGAGATTCATTAATTTTAAGTGTACAATTTGATGAGTGTTAGTAGACCTATATGCTCATGTATTTACTACCATAGTTGGGATAAAGAATAATTTCCTCATTCTGGAATGTTTTCTCATGTCTCTTCAATATCTCTCTTTCTCTCTTTTAAAGACTTATTTACTTTTAATTTACTGTATGGGTATTTTAACTACGTGTATGTCTGTGTATCCTATGCATACAGTCCCAGTGAAGGCCAGAAGTGGGCATTGGATCCTCTGGAACTGGAGTTGCAGATGGTTATGAGCCACTATGTAGATTCCGGGAATAGAACCCAGGTCCTCTGGGAGAGCAACTGGTTCCCTTCACTGCTGAGCTATTTCTCCAACCCCATCATTCTCACATCTCTTAATATTTAAGAACCAACCACTGAAATGCTTTCTGTCAGTATAGTTTTATTTTGTTCACTGTTTTATATCAACATCCTCCTATAACATATTGTCATTAGTGCCCAGCTTCTTTCACGTAGTGAGATGCTTTAGAGTCATCTATGTTTCCTAAATGAACTATTATTTAGAAAAGCCCACATTCCCATTAAGCCAAACACCAGCCATCAGGTTTAATTGCCTGCTGTGTGGGATAAGCCATGCTGTCTGTCTAAGATTATTAGGGAGGATCTCGTTAATACTTTTATTTTGTTGCTCTTTATACAAAATTGATCATGCTCATGAACCTCCTTGCACTGCACATTTGGGTCCCCAGGTCAGGTGTGATGGTTGCTTTTAATGTCAACGTACCACCTGGATAGGGAACCTCATCTGAAGGAAAACCAACCCAAGTGTGAGCACGCAACACCTAGTGGTAGCAGCCCAGAGTTTTTTTGTTTTGTTTTGAGACAGGGTTTCTCTGGGTAGCCCTGGCTGTCCTGGACCTCATTCTGTAAACAAGGCTGGCCTCAAACTCAGAGATCCTCCTGCCTCTGCCTCCTGACTGCTGGGATTAAAGGTGTGTGTCACCAACACCTGGCACAGCCCAGATTTTTTAAGAGGGCATGGTGGAAGGAAATTATTGTCCTTTTGGTCTGTTGGGCTTCCCCCCAACATCCAGTTGATTTACCTGTTGCTTCTGATAACAATTCCTTCACTAATATCAGAACCAGCGTATCCAACCTTCCATCCTTGTCCAGAAGCTCTCTAGGAACTTTCCATGTTTTTGGTCCCAAATCAGGATAGCTAAGATGCCCAGCCTTGTGTACTGAGTGAATGCAATGTTGTTGGCCTCTGTAGTGTGAGGTGACCACTGTGGGGCTGCTGAGGTACCCAGCTTCGAGAACCAAGCAGCTACCAGATTCTCCGTTTCTTCAGTGCGAAGCAACTTTTGTTACTATTTTAACTTAAGTCAAGTAAACTCTCCTTGCCTAGGTTGATCTTGATCAGTGTTTATCACAACAAACTAGGACATGGGGATGAGGCTTGAGAGAGTCCCAAGAGTCCGATTTCCCGCAGGCTCCCAGGTGAAGCCAAGGCTACAGATTTCTAGCACTTAGTACAAGGCTCTACAGGTGCCTATACGATTCCATGAAGGAAGAAAGTCAAACATGAAGGTTGAAGACATATCCAGTCTGTGCTTAAGAAACACTACCCAGAGACATACATAGTTTCCCACATACGTAAAGAATATAGACCTCAGTCAACTCCATGGTGCCTCAGGCAGTATGTTTAAGATCTACCTCAGTGACAGGTACTATGTCCTTGGTTACCTTTGCCTCTTAGTACTCCTACCTTTGTGTGATCCCCTATCCTTGAATATAAACTAGAGTTTGCAACATGTTCCTGGCAAATAAACTATGGTAAAGGTTACATGAGATCATTTCCAAATTAGTTTATAAGAACCTGTGCCTTGACATGCCTGCCTGATTCTATCTGGGGCATAGCTGTATGCTGTCCCCTGACCCCCATCACCTGCCTTCCTGAGGAGGCCTCTGGGGGCCCCCAGGAACATCCAGTTTAGACCCTGCCTTGCTAATTCCCTGCCTGCCTGGACAACCTGGGGCACAGCCAGCAGAGGTGAGCTGCTCTCTGTTCTCTGAGCTCCATTGTTAGGCCAAGGGCTTTGCCTGGCTCCCTAAGGAGTTCTGCATCAGGAACATCTAGCCAACACCAACGATAACCAGATGGCTAAAGGTCAGTTTAAGAACACAACCAACAAGAGCTGGGGCAATAAGGCATCACCAGAGCCCAGCTATCCTACTACAGCAAGCCCTGGATATCCCAACACAGCTGAAGCACAAGAAAATGACCTCAAAGCCAACCACATAAAGATGATGAATGAATCCCTTTTAAAATACAGGAAAATACAATCAAACAGGTGAAGGAAATGAACAAATCTGTTCAAAACCTGAAAATGGAAATAGAAGCAAAAAAGGAAAATACAAACTGAGGTAATCCTGGAGATAGAAAACCTAGGGAAAAGAACAGAAACTACAGACAAAAGTGTCACCTACAGAATACAAGAGATAGAAGAGAGAATCTCAGGTGTAGAAGATACAATTGATGATTCTAATACAACAGTCAAAGAAAATGTTAAATCTAAAACGTTCCTGATACAAAACAGCCAAGAAATCTGGGACACTGCCAAAATACCAAACCTAAGAATAATAGAACTAGAAGGAGAAGAATGTCAGCTCCAAGGCCTAGAAAATATTTTCAACAAGTCATAGAAGAAAATTTCCCCAACCTAAAGAAAGAGATCCTATAAACAAACAAGAAGCTTACAGAACACCAAATAGATTAGACCAGAGAAGAAAATCTTCCTGCCATAGAATAATCAAAACACTAAATGTACCGAACAAAGAAAGAATATTAAAAACCACAAGGGAAAAAGGCCAAGTGGAATATAAAGGCGGACCTATAAGAATTACCCCAGACTTCTCAACAGAGACTCTAAAAGCCAGAAGGGCCTAGGCAGATATATTGCAGATTCTAAGAGACCACAGATGTTAGCCCAGACTACTATACCAAGAAAAACTCTTAATCTCCATAGATGGAGAAAACAAGACATTCCACAACAAAACCATATTTAAACAATAATCTATCCATGTACCTAGTGCTGCCAAAGATACTAGAAGGAAAACTCCAACCCAAGGAAGTTTACACCCAAGGAAACACAGGAAATAAATAACCCCATACCAGTAAAGCAAAAGAAGGGAAACACACACACACACACACACACACACACACACACACACACACACACGTACACACACACCATACTCTACCACCAACAACGTCAAAATAACAGTAATTAACAGTCATTGGTCATTAATGTGTCTCAACATCAATGAACTTAATTCCCCAATAAAAAGACACAGGCTAACAGAATGGATATAAAAACAGAATCCATCATTCTACTACATATAAGAAAAACACATTAGCAACAAATATAGACATTACCTCAGAGTAAAGTGATTGAAAAGGTTTTTCCAAGCAAACAGACCCAAGAAACAAGCTGGAGTAGCCATTCTAATATCAAATAAAATAGACTTTCAACCAAAATTAATCAAAAGGGATGGGGAAGGACACTTCATATTCATCAGGGGTAAAATCCACCAAGATGACATCTTAGTTCTGAACATCTATGCCTCAAATGCAAGGGCACCCATATTTGTAAAAGAAACATTACTAAAACTTAAATCACACATCGAACCCCACACATTAATAGTGGGAGAATGGGGAGCACCCCACTCTCACCAATGGAGACAAAAAGTAAACAGAAATAATGAAATTAACTGACGTTATGAATCAAATGTATTTAATACGTATATACAGACCACTTCACCCAAACAAAAAAATATATACCTTCTTCTCAGCACCTTAGGGAACATTCTCCAAAAATCTATTTCAAGCTGTAGTATATGGAGCAATAGTAATAAAAATCTAATGGTATTGGCATAAAAACAGGTTGATCAAGACCCGGAAATAAATCCACACACCTACAGACACTTGATTTTTAACAAAGAAGCCAAAACCATACAATGGAAAAAGGAAAGCATCTTCAGCAAATGGTGCTAGTCTAACTGGATGTCTGCAAGTAGAAGAATGCAATAGATCCATATTTATCACCCTGCACAAAACTCAAATCCAAGTGTATCAAATACCTCAACATAAAACAGGATACATTAAATCTAATAAAAGAAAAAGTGGAGAATATCCTTGAACACATTAGTATAGGAGACAATTTCCTGAAGAGAATACCAACAGCTCAGGCACTAAGATCGACAATTAATAAATGGAACCTCAGACTGGAGAGATGGCCCAGCAGCTAAGAACATCGACTGCTCTTCCAGAGGACCTGGGTTCAATTCCCAGCACCCACATGGCAGCTCACAACTGTATGCAACTCCAGTGCCAGAGGATCCAACACCCTCACACAGGCACACATGCAGGCAAAACACCAGTCCACCTGAAATAAAAATAAATTTTAAAAATTAAAACTAAAAAAATAGGGACCTCATGAAACAGAAAAGCTTATGTTAGGCAAAGGACTGTCAATAGGACAAAAAGACAGCCAACAGAATGGGAAAAGATCTTTACCAATACTAAATAATTCAAGAAATTAAACACCAACAAACCAAATAACCCAACTAAAAAATGGAGTACAGAGCTGAACAGAGAATTCTCAGCTGTGGAATCTTTAATGGCTGAGAAGCACTTAAAGAAACATTCAACACCCTTAGTTATTAGGGAAATGCAAATCAAAATGACTCTAAGATTCCATCTTACATCTGTAATTCAGAAAATTGGTAATAGTTCTAACTCAAGACCCAGCTATACCACTCCTAGACATACACCCAAAAGATACTCCACGATAACACAAGGATACTTGCTCAATTATGTTCATAATGGCTTTATTTGTAATAGTCAGAAACAGGAAACAACTTAGATGTCCTTCAACCAAAGAATGGATAAAGAAACTATGATACACTTACACAATGGAATACTACTCAGCTATTAAAAACAAGGACATCGTGAAATTTTCAGGCAAATGGATGGAGCTAAAAAATATTATCCTGAGTGAGGTAACTTAGACCCAGAAAGACACACATGATATGTATTCACTTATAAGTGTATATTAGCCATAAAGTGTAGAATAACCATGCTACAATCCCCAGACCCAAAGAAGTTAAGTAAGTAGGAGGACCCAAGGAAGATGCTATAGACATCTGAAATAGATGGAGGGAGGAAACTGGGTGGGAAAGGGAGTGGGGAGGGGAATGGAGATGGGGATGGGGATCAGGAATGGAGAGAGTAGTGGGGGGGAGGACAGAGAGACAATGGAAATTAATATGGGGGGCATCACTGGGATGAGAGAGTATAGAAATAACTATTTAAATTACTACCTTTATTTATATTATAGTAAATTGGTCGGCAGTGTTAATCCTTAACCAGCCATTATAAATAATATCACAGACACCTGATGGATCTTAACAAGTCTTAGCCTGGTTTGAGCAATCTTAGCCCATCTAAACTATCTTATAATTCTATTCCCCAAATAAAATCCTAATATATACATATGTCCCCTTGGGCTGTTATTCTGCACACTATGCTGATATTCCAGGCCACGTGTAGATATGATTCTTCTATATAACACATGGTATGTCTCCTCCTTCCTCTTCCAAGCTTCTTCTTCCCATGATCCTCTTGGATCCTCAAGAGCCCATGAGCCTTTTCCCCGCCTACTTCTAAACCATTTATTCAAACAATCAGAAACAACGGTTAGCAAGCAAGGAAACACAGCATCACTTGGTATTTGTGCTTATGGTCTGGCACAGCAAGCAGGCCTCTGGAAGCAACTTAACTAGCACCTAGAATACATAATAGATCACTGAAACAAGGGAGACTTCCAGGAGTCTTTGGGGTGGCCCTAGATGAGACTCCTAGCAGTGAGGGATATGTAGCCTGAAGCCACCACCTTCTATAGTCAGTTGGATTTCAGTAGAGGGAGGGTAACACCAACCTACCCATAAAACCTTTGACCCAAATTTTGCCCTGTTTACAAGAAGTGTAGCAATGAAGCAGAGATTGAGGGAATGGCCAACCAATGACTAGCCCAACTTGAGACAAACCCAATGGGAAAGAGCCAACCCCTGACACTTTCAATGATACTCTGCTATGCTTGTAGACAGGAGCTTAGAATAATTGTCTTCTGAGAGGCTTCACTCAGCAGCTGATAGAAACAGATGCTGAGACCCATAACTAAACAATAGGCAGAGCTCAGGAGTCTTGTGAAAGGGTGGGGGGAAGGATTGAGGGAGCAGGAGGGGTCAAGGACACCACAAGAAGACCTACAGAGGAAACTTATCTAGGCCCACGGTGGCTCACAGAAACTGAAACAGCAACCAAAGAGCATACATGGGCTGGACGTAGAACCTCTACACATATGTTCAGATGTACAGCTTTTTCTTCATGCGAGTTCCCTAACAGTTGGAGTGGGGTCTGTCTCTGACTCTGTTGCCTGTCTTTGGATCCCTTTTCCATAGCTGGACTGCCTAGTCTGGCCTCAGTGGGAGAGGAAGTGCTTAGTCCATCTGTGTCATGATGTGCCAGGGTGGGTTGGTATCAAATGGGGGAGCCTCCCCTTTTCTGAAGAAGAGGAGGGAGAATGAGGAAGAGGGATATAAGAGTGGGACTGGGAGTAGAGAAGGAAAGGATCTTTGATGAAGCTGCAAGGTGATTAAAATAAATCAATTAATAGGAAAATAAAAGAACCTATGCCTTTCAACCCAAGGGCATTCTCTAGTTCTCTCATTCTTACATGCTAGGCTTGACAGAGCTGTCCTCCACATCATGAGTTGCTCAGTGTAAATGTCTGGGTGACAAGGAATCCAAAGACATCTCTAGACACCAGCTAAACTCGGTCAGAGATACATCAGTGAGGAAGGACATGGACATCTTCAAGCGGAAGCCTTAAGAGATCCAGAGCCACAGGACACATTTAAACCATGCTTGGAGTCCTGACCCATGGAAACAATGAGGACTTTGCAGTGAGGCTCACTTAGCCTGAGGCCTTGGGTTCCCTCTGCAGCCCCACAAATAGGTAAGGGAATAATTTGAATATTTTAAAATAAGAAAATGGTGAGATAATGTTGTGCTTTCAAACCATTAAGTTTGAGGATAACTTGCTATGTGTCAATAAATAGCTAATATATTTGAGTTGTTTTGAAGATTTAAAGAAAAAGACAAAGTAAACAAGGAATGTGAAAGAAGTCAGCACAGTATCTAATACAGAGTCCTTCCCTAGTGATGTCAATCAGATGGGCAGACATCAGAGTCACACAGGGCTGCAGTCAGTCCAACAAGCTAGCACACAGCGTGCTGTGTCACTCCCTCTTCTGTCTTCCAGTTTTGTCAGATTCAAGTTCATTGGCAAATAAGAAACCAAATGTAAGGTAGCAGGAAACATTGAAGGGCGCCCAGTTCCTGGCCTCAGAACACTGCTCTGAACAGTTGTCAGACCTTTGCCCTCAACTAGAAAGCGATAAAGACAAACTGAGCCACATGAAGACACCTTGCACACTTGAAGAACTGCCTGCTGTGTTTTTGCATTTGCCTTCATTTTTCATTGTTGGTCAACACCACCACAGATCCCTCGGAGGAAGTTAGGACAGGCTATGAATTCATTTTAGAGGCAGTACTGAAGGGGTGGAGAGCAAAGTCACAGGAATATTGAGACCAATAGCTAAAAGCAGTCATTATCACCAAAACCCATGTGGAAATGGCTCCTAAGACAAAAACACTCTCCTCAGAGGCCCTTAATTCGTTGTCTACTGTGTATATGAAACTCAGTTGTGCTAGAAGATATGAAACAAACATAAGGCAGGCACCATCTGGTAAAGGGACCAGATGCACTCACCCCTGACTACAGGAGGGAAACCTATAACAAGCTAGCATGTTCTGATGCCCCCTAATGTAGCTTTGGAGTGGGGCCAGGGAAACACAGACAGGTCTCTATTCTAGGAAGACAAGCTAGGGTATGATGCATTATAGTAGAGGTTTAAATTCGAGTCAAAAAAATATGAGAGTAGCAAGAGTTCATTCTAAGGGACCAGGAAAGGGTTTATAGGGAAAGTGGCATTTGGAATAGCTCTTAAAATACTAAAGCTGGGCGTGGTGGCGCACACCTTTAATCCCAGCACTTGGGAGGCAGAGGCAGAGGCAGGCAGATCTTTGTGAGTTTGAGGCCAGCCTGGTCTACAAAGTGAGTCCAGGACAGCCAGGGTTACACAGAGAAACCCTGTCTCGAAAAACCAAAAAAAAAAAAAAAGATACTTATAGGACGGAGGTGGTAAAACACAGGTAATTAGGACTGAAGTGCAAACTAAGTCAAGAAATACCAATGGAGAGTCATGTCAGGAGCGTCACTTAGAGGACAGAGGGGTGGAGGCAAAGTGAGGATGGGGAAATTCTAGCCTCTTGGCTGAGCAGAGGAAGTTGGGTTTATTTGAGAGGTCATTGAAAAGCATGAGCAATTTCAGACATTTTGGCCAACCACACATGTAGATCACAGTGATATCCTCTCTCCATGAATAAGCATGGTCCCACCTAAGATCAGAAACAGAAAAGAAAAGCATGAGCGATTTTTTAAGGCCAACAGTGATACAGCTGTGTCTGCGTACCTGCGTTAGCTACTTTTGCATCATTTTCACAGTGTACCTGCTAGAAGTGACTTAACGATGCTTATAACATCAGAGGGCTCCATCCACACTACTTGGTTCTGAGTTCCTGGGAGGATCCTGCAGAAGTCCCTTGTGGAAGAGGAAGTGTGTAGCAAAGGCTATTTGCCTCATGGTGACCAGAAAGCAGAAAAATAAAGGAAGAGATCATTGGCCAGGGGTAACATCCAATTTCCACTCCCTTTCCTCCAGCTAGGCCCACCTCCCCAAATGGCACAACTAGTTGAGAACCAAGGACTCCCAATGAGCTATGGGGATATTACATGTTCAAACCATAGAAGTATACTTTAGGCTGCAAAAGCCTGACACTCATTACAAAGTGGCTTAGACAGAAATTAATGTAGTGGTTTATTTAGGTAGGAGAAGCCCAGAGAAGCATCTGGCCACAAGCCCAGCTGTCAGAAAGGCGATGATCTCAAAGGTACTCACAGGAATTGTTTACGTAATGAATAAAACTGGGGAAAAGAGCATATGACACAAGATCAAAACCCAGATTGCTGTTGCGTATCATGTTCCTACTCACACTAACACAGTTTAGGTGGCAGTAGTGTGTGATCAGGGCTTGTGGGGTATCAGAATAGATGCAGCTAACGCATGCCTAGTTAAAGTTAAACACCCTACATCAGGATTACAGAAAGAAAAAAGCTCTTTCACTGTGGACTCATATTTCCCCTCAATTGCTTTAAAAGATAAATACTTCATAATTCCCTTATGTGAAATCTATAGCCTTGTATGTGTCACATTTTATTCCCAACATTTAAGACCGTAGCCTACATATATTTTGTATATTGCAACAATAGCTCAGAGCTGAAGAACCCAGGACTCTGAACTCTCTTTTCATTAAGAAAATACTCAAAGTAGAATGTGGTTGGGGAAAGAAGACAGGGAGTAGGGAGTCAGGCTCCTGCCCAGGAGAAGCCCCATCTGCCTCCCCTTCTGCTTCATGGTTCTCATCTGGAGTAAGAGCAGGTGGAGGTGAGTGTGGGAGACCTGCCCTGGACAGTCTTTGGATCTCCCCCACTGCTTCCCTGCCTGGCCAACCTGCCCTGTGTCAGTTCTATAAAAGCCTGTGTGCATTCCCATAGGAAACATTACCTGTCCAGAGAGCAGTCTGCCTGTAACAGTCCCCTACCTGCACCTGTGTGAAGAGCCTGACTAGTGGCCAGTGTAGAGGACATCCTTATACCTTAAAAATGGCCATTGGCCACAATACCAGTTTAAACTAGAAGTGGCAGTATTAATTCACAATCCAAAGCCAGTTGGAAATAAATAGACTGGGGTTGACTCTGGAAAAGCTGGGGGCTTTATGAAGGGCCTTTTGGCTGGAATAACTGGAAAATCTTTCCAATGAAGAACAAAATGGGATTTCCTTTAAGGGTGTAAATATGACTCACAAAGCCCTCAATCCAAAAATATACTCAACTTCTAAGTGGAGAAATGGGAACCAGAGTCCATCAAAACCATTTCCAAACTTTTTCCCTATCTCATTATTCCTCCTCCACATTGCCTTGTCTTTCCTGGGTGTCCTTTCATTTTTTTTTTTTCCCTGAACAGTAGCTTTCCTCTCTGAGGATGAGCAGGTAGATTAGTGCAGCCACCTCTCAGCTCCACTCTGGCTTATTTATCCTTGATTATACCTCCATCACCACTTTATTCCAATTCCAATCGTGTTTGCTCCATTTGGTCAGAAATCCATCTCCAGGTAGCTCCATTATGATCTGGACATAGGCTCACTGGTTGGGAATATGGCTACCAAGATCTACCACCCTCTACACTGGAAACACAGACAGACAGGCCATGTATCTCAAAAACCTTTCATGGATACATATAGAAATATTTTTGTTTGAGCTTTTTGTGGTGTTATACACACACATATGTATAATATGTAAATATATATACATATTTACAGCCCTCTGCTATTGGGATATCAGTGTTTTTCTCCATGCTAAATTTGGACATAAAGAGACTTGCATGGTGGGGCATGCCTTTAGTCCCAGTGCTCAGGAGGCAGAGGTAGGCAAATCTATTTGAGTTCAAGGCCAGCCTGGTTTACAAAGTGAGTTCCAGGACAGCCAGGGCTACACAGAAAAACCCTGTTTCAAAATAAAAAAAAAAATAAGGAAATTAGGCATAAAGACATTCTCTGGTAGCCACATTTTCTACCATAAAGCACCTAACTGGAAAGAAACTACTGGCCAGTCTAAGCATGACTAG
Organism: Lophiomys imhausi; assembly: GCA_907164525.1. Lineage (NCBI taxonomy): Eukaryota > Metazoa > Chordata > Mammalia > Rodentia > Muridae > Lophiomys > Lophiomys imhausi. Next base: position 571,392 of record CAJQZJ010011617.1, read on the forward strand.
CTTTCATTCTAGCCACCATAATAGCAAAGGAGAAAAGGGATTCACTGACAGGAGTTAATTCTACCCATCTTTCTTCCCACAAATGAACCTAGGTCATCTCATTCTTCCCTACTGACTATGCAGCTGACATTTAGTGAGGGAAGGAGAAAAATGATCTCTGAGTATGTGGGTGTGTTTCAGGCAAACACTTTTCCTCAGCAGCTTCTGATTTCAAATTAGAACCCCAGGCACACACAGGCACGTTTAGTGCTTAATAATATTCGGTGGGGGGGGGGGAGAAGAATAGAAGCTACATGGTTTCCCTGGAAACCTTTTCTACAGGGCTTGCACATGTATTCTCTCAAGAAGCAGGTGAGACAGCCGAGGGATGTTTCTGGGCCCTAAGCCCTTCATTAAAGGGTCAAGGCCATGTCCCCTCCACTGTCTCTGTAGAAGCAATAATTGAGTTTATTTTGCTCAAGGTTATTTAATATCAAGTTTCTCTTTACCAGTGGGTTTAATGAGAAAAATGTGCTCAGCTTCCTTTTATTGTCTTCTGAAGCATTTGTGAGCTCTGGTACATAAAAGAGAAATGAGGAAAGTCCTCTGTATAAGTCAGTAGGAGAGATGATTCCTCAGGACACAGAATTCAATAGCTCACTGATTATAAAAATTATTTTTTTGTTTTATTTTGAGGCAAGATCGTTCTGTGCAGTTCTGGGTGTCCTGGAACTCACTATGTGGACCAGGCTGACCTCAAACTCACAGAGATCTTCCTGCCTCTGCCTCCTGAGTGCTGGGGTTAAAGGTATGTGCCATTATGCCTGGAAAAATATTTTAACCTAAATTCTCACTGCAGTTATATTCAGACTACACTACAGACAGGATCAAAAACAAGCTTGAATGGGGCCCTACATATAGCTATCAGTCCCAAGATCTGTTTCTTTGTAAAAATATATTATTTTATTTTATATGTATGGCTTTTTGTCTGCTTGTATATCTGTGAGTCACATGCATGTTTGGTGCCCAAGGAGGCTGGAAGAGGGTGTAGGATCCCCTGGAACTAGAGTTACAGACAGTTGTGAGCCACCACGTGGATTCTGTGCATTGAATCTTGTTCATCTATAAGAGCAGCCAGTGCTTTTAACTAAACCATCTCTCAAGCTCCCCAAATTTAATCCCAGCATTTTGGAGGCAGAGGCAGGTGAACATGAGACCAGCCTGTCTACATAGTTACAGACCAGTCACAGTCACATAGTAAAACTATCTCAAAAGAAAGAAAGAAAGACTCATACTCACCTGGATTAAAAGTATGTTTATGAATCTGTATAGGATGCTATAGTAAACTGTCATCAACAGAGTGGCTTATGTACAACAGAAACTCATTGCTCACACTTCTGGAGGCTGGAAGTCCAAGATCAAAGAAATAGTAGATTCAGAATCTGATGAGGACTCATTCTGCAGCTGATAGATGGCACATCCCAAAGTGTCCTCACTTGGTTAAAGGGACAAGGAGTCTCCTTTGGCCCTCATTTTCAAGGTCACTAATATTACTCAAGAGGGCTCCACTTTGATGATCTAATCGTCACCCACACATCTTCTCCGGCTGTCATCGCTCTAAGGACTAGTTTTATTGTTTAAATGTTGGGATACAAACATCTGGAAAACAGCAGCAAGCAGCTCTTCTTTCACCACACCCCATCATTCTCTCACCTCTTCCTCCCTTCCTAGCCTAACTCCCTTGGCACTTTAGGAAGCAATAATCTCCTAAATTCTGCAAACGTGGTGACTCTTTGTCTTATTCCCGTCTTCATAGCAATGAGGGTTTTGATCAGGAAGAAAGCAGCCTGAGCCTGTGCGCCGTCTCTTCACTCGGGAGCCTTATCTTGGGTTTTTATTTCATGAAACTCGGGCATTTTCAGGCGTCAGCTATAAGTCTTGGTATTAATCTCCTCATGTCCAACATCAGGAGAGCAGCTCAAAAATCAGGCAAATCACACAGGAAAAGAGTGTCTTTGTTCTCAGGTATGGAAGATGCTGCCTGACACTAAACAGCTCAGGGTCGCTGATGCAGCTACAGCACTGATATGGAATAGAATGGGAATCGGTGTCACTCCAAGCACGGCGTATCCCTGACTCCTTTAGTAACAGAATCCTTCAAAACAGAGTGCGCATTTCCACTTGAAACAATCCCCAACACTTAAGAGTATATAAAGTACTGCTGAAGGTCCCCAACCTTCTTCAGAAAAACATTTTTCATTATGATTAGAAGATATCTGTGTGCCAGGAGTCATGTGAGATGTTTAGGATTCAAAAATAACAACACACAATTTCTCTAACTATGGAGTGGTTTCAGTTTCCTGCCTGTATACTTTCATGGCTCACTTTTAAGGAAACTCGGTCATATTCCCAATTAACCTGGATGAGATATTATTAACTTTTTCTTTCTCTCTTTTTTCCTTTTGCTGGTTTGTTTGTTTGTTTGTTTGTTTGTTTGTTTGTTTGTTTGTTTTTGAGACAGAGTTTCTCTGTGTAGCCATGGCTATCCTGGAATTCACTCTGTAGACTAGACTGGCCTTAAACTCAGAGATTCCCCTGCCTCTGCCTCACAAGTGCTAGGATTAAGGTGTGTTAACTTTTTCCAAATCAGCTGGTCTTACTAAGTTGTCTAAGACATAAAGCCTCAAGGCATCCACATGTTTGTCTCTGATGACTGGTGTACACTTGCCCTTCCTGACCTGCGCTCTTCAGCACCAAAATCAACATGGGAATCCAGGATCTGCGTGAACAAGAAATCTCATCGGCCATTTGTGCAAAGTTCAATATACAGAGCTTCTCTTTTCCATGGCGGCCCCACCTTCTCAATCCCCTGTTTCTCTAAGTCACAGACAAAATGTGTCAGGCTCATAAGGAAAACCTATATTTCCTTTTTCTTAAAATACTCAGAATGTTCTAAAATATTGTGTTTTGGCTTAGTGAACTAGTGGCATGTATCCTGAGTACCTAGAATATATTTTCTTAACAAAAATTGTTGATTGACTTGAGGATAATCTGAAGTTGCCTGAATCCAAGTGCAGAAAGTACAGAGTAGAGAGCTGAGAGGTCTCCAATCGAGGCTGGGATATCTTATGTGTGGGTCCTTAATAGTGAGGTATTCTTTCATTCTCTTGATTCTGGTTCTGTTGAGAGGACCTGCTTAAATGACTTTCTTCAGCTTGTCGATCATTGAAAGCAGCAGGACAAAAGCCTTGTCCATGCCACAAAGGAAGTTGTACCACATGCTGTTGAAGAAGACTTTGCAACCCTCATCTTTGAAAGTCTTTCTCAGTGTGTCTTGACTGCAGTGCCAAGGTGGGCAAGCATAACCTACAGAATGTTTCTTTTCATCAATGGCTTGGGCTCCCATGCTGTTCACTAGAGTTGTATGTGGATGTTGATGACCCCATGAAGTTAAGAGGCAGTTCTATTTGTAGCTGGGATAACAGTGTGGATTCCTACTGGAAGAAGGAAAGCAGTCAAGACACCTAGGCCACTGTGGAAAAAAACTCGGGCTCTTCAGACAAATGTGGGCTGCAGGACCAGAAAGCCAGAACTACAGACTGAAGGGATATCTACACCCTCCTTTCCAGCACTCACTTCACACTCAAGAGCAGCTAGCAGGCGGTCATCAGTGTGCAGAGAGGCAGGTGGGGCCTGGACATAAGTGGACTAGCCTTGCAGGTCTTCTGCTGCCTTGGCTACAGACAGGCAGGGCTGGGCAGGAGCCATGAGGAGCTTCAGTGCTCTCCTCTAAACTCTGTAAATGGTTTTGTAGCTAAATCAGAGACAGAAAGGCAGTTGCCAGCCACCATTCCACGCAGCCACAGCAGGCCCTGTAGCCTGCATGATAGTCTCTGTAGCCTGCATGAATCTGTTTCCCAGGCATAGATCAGGAACACAATTCCCTGACCATTACATGTACAGATGCATACACCATCCTCTAGAACCTAGGAGCCACCAACAAATGAAGTTCTCATCAAACAAGGCAGCAAACTGAGACCTGCCCAGCATTAGATCATGATGCGCCGTGTGGGTGCAGCTGTACAGTCCCACAACAGACCAAGTCAGATCCTGTTAAGAAAGACGTCATTGGAGGAGAATGTCAGAGTGCCGCCTCCTCCCTTTCTCTTAGAAGAGACAGCCGTTTTCCTTCCCATGTGAAAGGTAGTATGGGAGGAGTACAGAACTATAAGACCCAGCCCAGCCTCCTGGGGCCAAGAACATGGGTCTTGGCTGGACCTGACATTCCACTTATTATCTATATAGATGGTTCTTTACTTTGTCTGAGCCTTAGTTTCCTTCTCTGCTGAGTGGACACAATACCTGTCCTCTCTACAGGTGAAACTGTGTTCTCCAAATACAACAGCTGAAGCCCTAACCTGGGGATGTGACCTTTGTAGAAAACAGGGTCTTTTAGAGGTGAACAACTTAAAACAAGTTCCAAAAAGGGGCCCCAATACAGCAAGGCTGCTGTCCATACATAGAGACTTGCACTAGATACTCAAGAAAAGATAGCTGCAGGACTGGAGAGAAGTGGTCATATGTCCAGGAAGCTGAGAACTCTGGCACACCCCACAAGTCAGGAGAGGTAGGAAGAACCTGCCTGGAGCCTTCAGGGGGAGCGTGGCCACACCTTGGTTATGACTTCTGTCTTCTAGAACTGAATGATGAGCTTCCCTTGTTGTCTGACAGCCAGATTCTATTACAGCAGACCTAGGAATGACTATGCCATTACCACCCCATCACCCCAGGTGGCTTGGACACAAGAGACAAGCTGAGGTGATTCTAGCCTTTGTCACATGCCAAATGCAAACATAGTGGAAGCTGCCTCACATGCAGAAGAACAGACACAGTCTGAACCCTGCCCCTGTCCCAACAGCCATGCAGTAGCTCAGCTTCCTCATCAGCATGACAGAGACAATGCTGTCTACTTTCCAGGCTCTCACAGATGAAATGAATGGCAGCAGAGCAACTATGCAATGATTGCTTCCCATCTTCTCAGACATAGGGGATGCCATTTTCTACTGACAACAAGCTTTGACCTGACATTCATTCCTCAACAGTTCTGCCAGGCAGATGAAGGAAGTGGATTTCTAGCTCTGTCCTCTGAGGAGTCATGTTGGTCTCTCATGCTGCAGGCACATGGTGTCACAAGTCAAACTGGAGTGTCTCACCGTTCTTGGCCTCCCCATGACCTGCAGCCACCAAGATGTCAACAGTCAAGCTGGCAGCAGGGATAGTTACCCATTTTAAGAAGTATGATTAAGAAAATAAACTAGGGATGTGTTAGCAATTGAACAGGACAAGCAGAATGAACAAGGGAGGAAAGAATTTCCAAGGAATCAAGTACTGAGTTCATAACTGAAGAAGAATATTCTCTCTAATTTTCTGCCTGTTGCTAGGGAAAATGAAATGCATACAGAAAGAGATGGTATTATCCACATATCCTGGATAGACGTTAGATCTGATGTGTTTAAATTGTTCATTTCTGAATCTGCTTCCTAATAAGATGTTTTGATCTTCAGAAAAAAATGAAGTTACTAGTCTGGACTATACCATATTATTTATATTAGCATAATCTATTTAAAACAGTATTTCTTGTAGCTGGCTGTTTTCTGTTACCAGCTTAAAGGTTACCTCAAAATAAAACTATGTTGGATAACAAAATCAATTTTAGGTGTTGATACCTGCAATTAACAATCTGAAAATGAAATAAAGAAAACAATTCAATTTATAATAACAACCCAAAGAATAAAATCATGTAATAAGTTCAAGAGGTATTAAACTTGAACTCTTATAACTACATAGCAACGTTGGAAAAAAAACTTTTCATTAATTAATTTGTTTATTTTACATCCTAATTGCAACCCCCCTTCCTCCTCTCCTCCCAGTCCAACCCTCCCACCACTTCCCCCATACCTGCCCCCCTGCCCAGTACCAACCCACTCTGGCACCTCAAATCACATCAGGACTAAGTGCCTCCTCTTCCACTGAGGCAAGATAAGGCAGCTCTGCTGGGAAAATGGGATTCAGAGGAAGGAAATTTTTTAAAAAAGAACTGAGTAAATGAAAAGACAAACAAGCTCATAAATCATACATTCATTGGTTAGTTGTCAGTGATCCCAAAATAATTATGCAGGTTCAGCACAAATATCATAAAAATGTGCAATCTGGTACTAATGCGGAGAAACACTGACTGAGAATAACTTCAATAATTTTCGAAGAACAAATTGGAAGGATCCATACTTCTTGATTTTAAAATGTACTAAAAGGTAAATTAAAACTCTGTAGTGCTGAAGTAATGATGGGCAGATAAATGAAGGGGTTATGATCAGGAGTCTAAATGATTTCCAGCAAGGGTGGTAAGACAGCTCCATGAGGAAAAACCAGTACTCTCAAAATTGTGCTCAAACAACTGAATATCCACATGAAAATAATGATCCTACCTGTCCCTCAAAAACACCAAAATTGACTAAAATGTAGCAAACCTCTAAATAAAGGAAATAAAAACGTAGAATTCATAGGAGGAAAGTAAACTACAACTTCATGACCTTACATCTAGCACAGGCTTTTAACTCTGACATCAAAAGAGAGAGCAACAAATTTATCAAAAATAAGAACATTTTGCTTCTAATGACACCATCAAGAAATTAAAGGACAACACAGGGGACAGCAGTTGTTTTAAGTTTTTAATGTTTATTCATTTTACTTTATGTGTATTTTGCCTGCAAGTATGTATGTGCAGCACACATGTATGTATGTGCACCACATGCATGTTTCATACCTGTTGGGGTCAGAAGAGGTCATAATCACTGAGTCATATCTCCAGCCTCAGAAAATAAATATTTTCAAATAGTTTATCTGACAAAGAACTTGTATTAGGCTGGAGAGATGGCCCAGTGGTTAAGAGCACTAGCTCTTCCAGAGGATCTGGGTTCAACACCTAGCAACCACATGGTAGCTCACAACTGTCTGTAACTCCAATTCCAGAGGAGCTGATATTCTCATACCAATACACATAAAATAGATTATATAAAAAATTGGTATCTAAAACATATAGGGATCTTCCATAGCAATAATAAAAAGAAAAATTCAATATTAAAATGGATCTGAATATATATTGCCCAAAAAATTATTAAAATGTCAAGTAAAATATTACATGTGCAATGTAATTGGCCATCAGAGAAATGTCAGTCAAGCCCTGATAACATACCACTTTACACCTACCAGGATGGCTGTAATTGAAAGAATAATGTGTGTTCATGAGGGTGTGATGATGCTAGGGCTTTATATACTTCTGGTGGAAAATAAAACTCATGCCTGCTTTGGAAGAGTCTAGCTGGTTCTTAAAAGGTTAAACATCAAGTTATCTTCTGGTCTGGCAATTGTACTTGTGAATATACAGGAAGAGAAAGGTGTGAGAATGGCCCCCATAAGCTCATATATTTGAATGCTTGGATCCCAGTTGGTGGAGTGTTGGAAAGATTAGGAGGTGTGACCTTGTGGGGGGTTTGTTGCTGGGGTGTGTAACAAGCAGCTTTTATTTATTTTGCACTTAATTATATACTCTACTTATTTTATTGTGCTTAATCCCTCTACCTCACTTCCAATCCTTGTTCCTTCCAACACCCCAACACTAGGTAGGAGAGAAAGGTTAGAGGGAGAAGGGACGTAGTTCTCTTTGAGCTACTTCCTGCTGATTAGGGTCATTGGGTTCTTTGGGGGCAATATCAGTCTCGGTAGAAGTCCAGCAAACTAGGACACAGCAGCAGGAAGAACAAGCAGCAGTTTGAGGGAGCATCAGCAGCCTGGAGAGCAGCAACCTCTTTCTTCTTTGTAGCCTTTTCCTCTCCTTTTAGCCCCTTTTCTCCTACTTCTTTGTAGAGCCTCCTTCTCCTCAGGGGGCTCTGGCTTTTTTTTTTTCCTCTCTCTTAGAGGAATACAACTCCTCCGAGTTTACATGCTACAGCTGGCTAAGCCACACCCCTGCTAGCTCTCAAAAGAGTTGATACTTTACACCTGTGTCTTAAGCAGCCTCACACCTAGGATTAAACAAAAACCATTCTCATTATTGGTTATTTTAATAAACTCAAACCACAGGGGTGGGCTCTCAAAAACCCATGTCAGTCTCTATCTATCTATCTATCTATCTATCTATCTATCTATCTATCTATCTATCTCTATCTCTATCTCTATCTCTCTGCCTACTACCTGATGATCCTGGTGTACAGCTTTCAGTTACTTCTCTAGCACCATATCTGCATGCCTGCCACAATGCTCCCTGCAGGAATGATAATAGATGGACCCTCTAAACGGTAAGCAACTCCCCCAATTAAATGCTTTCTTCTATAAGAATTGCCTTGGTCATCGTGTTGTTTCACAGCATCAGAAACATTTAAGGCTCAGCAGTTGCTGAATTGGCAGGGGCTGCTTTACAGTGGAGTCCATCACAAATAAAAAGGATGAAGCACCTTGAAAACAGTAAAAAAAAAAAAAATACCATCACAAGAGCATACTGTGTGAAATCATTCATAGTAACATTCGGAATTGATAAATGTATGGAGACAGAGGTAGATTAGCAGTTGCAGAGGCCAGAAGTTGAGTGTGACTGGGGAGAAATGGCAAGTGACTGCTAACAATACCAACTTTGTTTCCAGGGTGTTATCAAGGTTCTAAATGGATTGTGATGAATACATACCTGGAATGTCCTAAAATCCTTAGATTTTGAGTGGATGAATTATATGGCAAGTCAGTTATACCTTAGTACATTTTTAAGACAAGGTCTCACTATGTAGTTCTGACTGGCCTGGAACTGTATAGATGAACCAGACTGACCTTGAGCTCACAGAAATCCACTTGCTTTTGCCTCCCAAGAGTACTAGGATTAAAGGTACTACCACACTCAGTCAATTCCTTTTTTCTTTTTAAAGCCATCAGAAACAATACCAGGAAACATCAAGTTTCCATCTTGAGCAGCAGGAGTCACTAAGAATTTAAGTTGGTTAATCCATCTTGCTTTTAGGTGCCATCTCTGCATAATGACACTGGTTGAAAAATCTGTTCTTTCGGTCCCTTACAATAAGATACATCCATCAGGAACTTCAGAAAACCATTGCAGTTCTCACAATTTGTAAATCAGTAGTCTTCCCTAGGACCAGCCTCTTGTTAAATTTTAGGCTAAGATTAGCTGCCCTTGAAGAATAACGCTTAATATAGCAATTACTGTGTTACTGTTCTCAGTATCCTTTCCTATTCTCAACATAGGCTGTCTTGGCTCTACTGGCTTCATTTCAACCTTTAAAAAAAACTGATATTGAATAGAAGTCTCATTTTAATTTAAGGCAAGAATGATATGGTAACAATATGAGTCAATTTCCCCCTGCTTTCATTTCTACCATTTTTTCTAAAATGAGATTACCTGATCCTATTGATTTAATGAGATGTCATGCAATAATAAATGAGATAACCTTCCAAAGGAAAAATATTAACCATAGCAATAGTATTGATTTCAAAACTATTGGATATAGGCCTGGGGAGAGGGCTGTGCTTGCCTACAAGCATCAGATTCTGGGTTCAGATCCCTAGCACCCATGTAAAAGGCCAGATTGTGTGTGGGCCCAGTGCTGAGGAAAAAGAGACAGGAAGATCCTCAGGGCTTGCTGGCCAGGTTCAGTGAGAGACCCTGTCTCAAAAAAAAAAAAAAAAAATTCAGTGGAGGGGCTGAGGAGATGGCTCAGCAATTTAAGAGAACTTGTTGCTCTTTAGAGGACCCAGGTTTGCTTCTCAGCACCCACATAGCTGCAACAATCATCTGTAAATCCAGTTCCAGGGGATTTAGTACCATCTTCTGGCTTCTGCAGGTATTGACATGTGTGGTACATAGGGATACAGGCAAGAGAAGCACCCATACCCATAAGAATAACAACAAACAAATCTTTAAAAAAATAATATGTAAATAGATTGAGGAATATAGCAACATCATCCTCTGACCTACACACACACACACACACACACACACACACACACACATTCAATATACAAACATAAAAATGGTACATGAATTTCTATTTTACAGTATTTACAGATCCCATCTTTTAGGCCTGCTTTTAAGGGACTTACATAAAAGTTACTAACTGATCTTTGCCTGACTCCTTGTACTTTATTATTAGTAGATTTTAAAATACCAGGATGTTGGAAGAAGGTCTCAATACATTGGTTCTCAGAGGCTGATTTCAGTGCTCAGAGATCTGGTTACTGCCCCTTGTGGCCACTCTCTGATTGGTTAATAAAAGTCGCTGATGGCTGATTAGCTGGGCAGAAAGTATAGGAAGGTGGGACTTCCTGGGAGGAAGAAAGGAAGCCTGGGTTTTACACAGAGGAATCTCTCTTCCCTCACAGACTCAGAAGCAGCAGCGCTTCTCAGAGTGAGCTCTAAAGGAATAGCAAGCCACATGGCTGGTTGGGATTAGGTGGTCAGGTTCCAGTTGAGAATCTCCTCAGCTAAGGCCTAAGCATTGAAACATGAAAAGGTCTTGGTGTATTTAATTATTGTGAAAAGCTCAAATGACAACACATGCTGGTGAGGTTGTGGAGAAAGGGAGTGCACTCTATTGCTGGTGGGAGTGCAAGCTTGTACAACCACTGTGGAAATCAGTCTGGTGATATCTTAGAAAACTTGGAATAGCTCTACCTCACAACCCAGCCATACTACTTCTGAGTACAAATCCAAATGATTCCTCACCAAATCACAAGGAAGTTTCCTCATCCATGTTCATAGCAGCTTATTTGTAATAACTAGAAACTGGAAACAACCCAGATGTCTCTCAACAGAGGAATGGATTAAAAAACTGTGGTACACCTACACAATGGAATACTACTCAGCCATCAGAAACAATGAAATCATGCAATTTGCAGCCAAATGGATGGAACTAGAGAAGCTCATCCTGAGTGAGCTAACCCAGACTCAGAAGGATGTACATGGCATCTATTCACTTATAATCGGATTTTAGCCATATAGTACAGGATAACTATACTACAGCCAATGCACCAAAGGGAACAGAACATAGACTTTGTTTCCTGTCAATGAGACACTTTGTCCTAGAGGGGCTGCCTTGTAGGCTCCCAGTGTATGAGGAGGTTCTTGGCCTTCACATGACTGCTGAACTGGGGCGGGCGACTGATATGTAGGGACACTGCACTCCGGAGGAATGGGATGGAAGGAATAGGGGGTAGAAGGTGGGAGGGCAGGACTGGGAGGGGTGGAAAGAGGACACTGTGATGGAGAGGTAACCTGAAGTAATAAATAAACATTTAAAGAATTATTGTGAAAAGGCTGCCATGGTTGTCAAGCCTCTAGCTCAGATGAGTCAGGTGAGCCAGGCCTGCTGACCTCCCTCCAACCCCCAGCAGCTGCCCTGCCAGGCCTGGCAGCCTCCCACACAGCTGTTGGCTGCTCTGCTGGTCTAGTATAACAGTTTATAGTTATTAATAAATATCACTGTTAACAAGGTTGCAGTTTCACCAGAGACTTCTGAAGACCTGAAGCACATGACTGCAGTATGAAGGAAGGGACTGCAAAGGGCGATCTGGAAGTAGGGAGGTTCTATAGAAGAAAAGAAGAATGGAAGACAAAAACATGTACATGGAGCTAGGTGTGGTAGTATATGCTTGTAATCCCAGTACTTAGGAGGTGGAGGCAGGAGGATTATTAGTTTGAGGTCAGCTTGGGCTACATAGTAAGACCGTGTTCCAAAAAGCCATAAACAAGCTGGGCATGGTGGTGCATCCCTATAATCCCAGTACTTGGGAGGTAAAATCGGGAAACTCAGGAGATCATCTTCATCTATATAGTGAGTTGGCAGTCTGCCTGAGCTACATGACACCTTGTCTCAAAAATGCTTTTTCAAAAGCCAAAAATGAACAAATAACAGTTGTGTGTCTCTTTTAAGTTGGGGTTTGTATTGGTAACTGTTGCAAAACTGTGACCAAATACCTGACAGAAACAGTTTAAGTAAAAATGGGATCATTTTAGACTAAGGTTTTCCAGGAGGATTTCTGTCCATCATAGAGGTGAAGCCATGGCAACAGGATAGTCCAATACAATGTGACAGGAGCCTATAGCCAAGTCCTTCATATGATGGCTATACCAGGAAGCAATGAAAAGGGGCCAGAACCAAAGGCAGTTTAAACTGTCAAGGCTAGCCCCTAAAGATCTGCTTCCACCAGCCAGGCCCAGCCTTCTAAAAGCTCCACGGGTTTCAAAATAAGCCAGAAGCTAAAGACTAAACATTCATGACATATTTTAAGATTTAAATTATAAAAGAATCCTATTCCTTTTCCTGTCTTCTACCCAGCATATTTAGATAGTGGTCTGTTCCTAGGTTATACTTTAATATCAGATGGCCTCAGAAAGCTCTTCTAGAAAGTTCTGGCTCGACTAGCTCTCCATTTAGAAAGATTCAATAACAGATAATGGGGTTATTGCACATTATTTTAATTCAATAAGAGCGTGTTACATTGAGAGGCTTTTCTCTAGATTGTTCTAGTTTGTACTTCTTTCATATTTCTGGACTGATAGGATCCTACTTTCTCTAAGATAGCGACATTTTTTTCTTTTCTTTAAAGGAAATTCCATTCCGCCACAGTGATTACTGAATACCATCTGAAGTACTGTGGGGTTAGGGCGATGACTCATATCCAGCACCCAAGGATCTGAGACTCTAATGAGATGAAGGATACAAATAACGTGGATACAAGACAGCTCGAGTATCATCCATGAGCTGCCATAGTTAGATGATGATTTCCTTCCCTGTTTAGTAAGCACTGTGACTCCTAAGAATTTGAATAAAGCCTTCACACATGAGGTCATCCATTCACTGTCAGTACCATTTCCTCCAGTTTCCCGTCTTAGTTAAAAAAAACACACTCTAATGCTCCAGTATTCAAATCTGCTTTCCAGGGGTGGGGTGTCCTCTGACTGTGAGAACAATGCAAAGCTAAAATAAAGAGGAAACTATAAAAAGGAAGCCAGAGGCTGGTGACCAAAACCCTTTCTTTATGCAATCTCTTCCTGCTCCTCCCTCTTCAGTTTGGAAAAGCTCACACTGGAGGCTTCCCCAGCCACAGGGAATCAATAGTTTCTCTCCTCTCTCTAACTCCAGTCCACGTGTGCTTCCATCCACCCACACAGCTTTCATGTGAGGCACTGTAAACAGTAGTAACCAATCAATGTCCTGGTACTGTCAATGCCCTGGAATGTGTGAGCCATGTAAGCAAGCCACAGTTCTGCCTGATCAGTTCCTATTCTGAGTCTGCCTAGAGCCAGCCCAAAGAAAGTGGAAACTCTTAGGTGAATGGTTGGTCACACTGTGCTTTGGTCATGGGAGGTAGGTACAGTCTTGCTTCCCTATAACCAGATCTTGCTTTCTTTCCCTCTAACTTTGAGAAGCCTTGTTTTTAAGTCTTCAGTCCACTAAGATCTCTCCCAGCACAAGCTCCATTTTGTGGTTCTAGTCTGTTCAACGTGTCTACGTTTCTCTCCTTCCTGAGTCATAGTGTTTATCAGGGTTACAGTCACATATTTCATTCCTTCCATACAGTATTGATTTTGCTAGAGTTGCTCATGTATTTGAGCACCCATGCCTAATACAATTGATACACATTTTTTTTTAAGGTTGAAAAATATTCTGGAAGGCTTTGCAGTTTTGATTAAGTTGTTTGATTGTTCATTATTTAATTTCTGGGATCAAACTAAATGAAAAATTCCCTAGCAGCCGTCACAGGGTTCTGCTTGCCATGTCTGTATTCATACTGGAATGTTTCCTGCCCTCCCTTTCCCACAAATGAGACCCTTTCACAAGCACCCCAGCTTAGGCATAGGTCTATGGGTAGCCAGGTTTGTCCTGTCAATCATGGCTGAATATCTCAACTAGAGGGGGAATTTTCTTGGAGGGTTTTTAGAAGGTGCTCTCAAGTAAGGACCCTCTTCACATGATCTGTGCTTGGATCTGATGGGAAAGAGTCCAGCCATTTCAACTGACAACTGTCCATTCCCTTATGAAGACATGACACCGGAAACAATTCAACCTTCAGCCTTCTAAAGATGAAGGAAAAAACCCCTACAGGATACATTCTCCTGTACTCACTCACTCCAGTCTACTCTCATATTTTGAATCTTTAACATTCTCACATTTATTTTGCCTTTTAAAAGTAAAATGACAATCACCACCATTGGCCGACAGGAGATCTGGCCCAGATAGGGTCACAATAGCAGGAGAGCTGTCCTTTCCCCTCACATGCAGTAGCACTCAGGAGAGCAGGCCCTGCCTTCCTTGGGTAGCACACTAGAGCTGGTCCTGGATATTGGGGTGGTGGTGAGCCATCCCTGGGGGAGTTAGTATGGGAGAGCCAGCTCTGCCTTCTGTCTGTTATGTGGTGGTGTTGGCTAGAGAGAGATCCCCTCCCCCTCTTGCCCTCACCACCAGTGGCTGACAGAAGATCTGGCACAGATGAGGTCACAAAAGCAAAAGAGCTGTCCCTGCCCCTCACATGCTGCAGCACTTGGGAGAGCAGGCCCTGCACCATTCCATAGTAGAACTGGCCCTACAAATGGGGGTTGCAGGTCCAGAACCAGGGCTTTGAGTTGGCCCACCCCAACATCTACCCCATGGATGAACTGCTGGACTGCAAGAAGAGGTAAGTTTCACAACCCAAAACTACAGGATCTCCCTGACACAGGACAGTTATGGCATATCTGGAAGTTACTGGAAGTTCCAGTGAGGTTCTAGTATTGACAAAGTAGCAGAAACCAGAGGCCTCACACCAGACCAAGGAGTCACTCTAATGAACATCTACAAGCAAAATGTGTGGACAAAAGGGAATATTGTGGGACTCACTGAGACACACTGCAGCTTCTACAATGAAATTTTATGTTTTATGCTGGGACAGATTGCAAGGGTAGAGGGTGGGCCTGAGGGGAGGTGGGAAATGGGAGGGAAACAGGGTGCATGATGTGAAATTCACAAAATAAAAATTTTTCAATAAAAAAAAAGTAGTGACAAGTTAATATTTTTACTTCTACTAGTTCTATGCACTGTCAGTACAAATGTTCCCAGAGTCCTCACCCCATGTTGCATGGACCCAATGGCAATGCATTTGCCTGTATCTGGCACAAGGTCAATTCTTGGTAAGTCCCTTGTGGTTTTATTTGTTTATTTGTTTCAAGATAAGGCTTCTCTGAGTACCCCTGGCTATTCTGGAACTCTCTCTGCAGACCAGACTGGCCTCAAACTCAGAGATCCACCTGCCTTTTCCTACCAAGAGCTAGGATTAAGAGTATGCCACCATCCCACCTTGCAATCCTAGTGTTCTTAAATACTGCTATCCACTGGTAAATGTTTGTTTTATGAATGAAATCAACAAACATATATATGATTTTGTTAATGATGCATTCTTATCTGGGTCATGATAATTACCAGTAAATTACAAAGTTCTTTGTTTGAATTATTATTTTAATAGGTTCTACTTTTTAAGTGCCTTGTTTAAAAACCTTTTTTTTAATTAATTAAGTTATTTATTTACTTTTTTACTTTTTAGGTTCCTTTTTAATGACATGCTTCCTCTCTCTTTTGTCAGCTCCATGAGAGTTCTCCTTAAAGATAGCGCTTGCCTCCTTTGTCGTGTGGCCTGTGGAGCACCTTTGTGGGCTTCAACAGCTGCATTTGCAGAAGCCAACCCCCAGGGGTCAGAGTTAACAACTAGAAGCCCTTGTGAGGGGTAGGGATCTCTCAGCTCTGTTTTCGACCTCTTCCCATCTAGGAGAGAATTTGGCTTTTCCTCAAATACTGCTCCTTACCTAGTGGTGTAAGAATAATGACTCTGAATGGCAAAGAGCAAAGGTAATGCAAGCTTCTTGTGAGCCAGCTACAGAGCCTTCTGTACACGGCAGGAAACTGCTCCTGGCTTGACAGTTTTGACATCTATTTAAAGCCCTTCCTAATCCAGTAGCAAGAAAGCGTTTTGTGATGTTCTAGCCTAGACTACATAGGTTCTACATTCACAATGCTAATATGCATCTTTATAGAACTAAATCATTTTTTATATAAACATTGACCAAAATCTCCTCAGAAAACCATTTCAGACAGAAGTGCACTTTGTATCTGACCTCAACTCTAGATGATAGTGAATGCCAAAATAATAAACAGTAATAAGAAGACCTAATCATTGTCTTTTGGTAGGGCCTGGGGAACCGCTCAGTGGGTAACATGCTTGCTGTGAAAACATCAAGACTGAGTTCAGGCCATGAAAAAGTACAAGGTGTACTTTTTCAAGGTAGCTCATACCTGTAATCCCAGCAGGGTGGGAAGCAGGGACAGGCGGATCCTAGGGGTTTGATGGCCAATCAGTCTAGCTGAAACAGTTAACTTTAGGCTTGGTGACAGCCCATCTCAAAAAATAAGGCGGGGAGTTTTAGAGGTTAACTTATGGCCTCCACATGTGTCATATAGGACACCTTACTCCCTTCCTGTACACATACACACACGTGCTTATGGCATTAAATTTCCAAATTAATATCTTCTCCAACATTCTCAGAGGATATTACTATTAGAGTTATTTCATTGGATTGGAGTGAAAATTACCTCCTTAAAGGACATAAATAAATAAATAAATAAAAGTCTTAGAGCTTTCTATGACCCAACTGACTTTAGTTTTACCCTGTGGAAAAACAGACAAAAACAAAAGCCACCATTATGGTAATGGATAATCGTGAACACTAGCAGAATCCCAACTCCCATCAAAAGTCCAACAATCCCTCTCTCAACCTAGCATGAAACCATGAAAGGATCTACCTAGTAGATCCTTCATGTAACCCCTGTCAGTCTACTCCAAAGACATAACTTCTTAGTATCCTCCTTCCTAAATCTTGCTGCCATTGGATTCTTCAAGATAGCAGACAATACTCCACATTATCGTCAGCCTATTCAAAGGAAGTTCCTACCCTCCATTGTTAGAGCCTTGGCTTTGTGGTTGCAGATAAGCACTAGGGGAACCTGGGGTGATAAACACATAGGGCTGTTCCTTGAAGGAAGGGATGCATAACCTATTTTAGAAGGCTGGAAGCAGATGTGGTTTATGGCCTGGTGATGTTTGTGCTATCTGTGTGGTCAGACCACAGTAGATCCTCCCCAGACCCTAATTGTGAGCTTGCTTTTCTCAGTCAATCTAAGGAACCCATCTTTATGGAAAGTGTCACAAATAGTTTACAGAACCCATCCGTTGTCTTCATGGAAAGTGTCACATACACTTTACAAAGACTTTTGATGTAGCCATATCTGATCTTTGTTTAGCTTCCTTTGTGCTTTATTGTGCACACAGGATTGAATTAATTATCACTAGGAAAGTTTTCACCAAATTGTTCTGTGCTTAAATATGCCTAAAAATAAGCTACTTGGAGTCAGAGTCCCAAAGTTTGAACCAACAGTGGCTACTGAGTACTATTGAACCAAACCAAACTGCCTTCTTACTTTCTATGGTTGGTTACTTTCCTGGCCAGTGGTCACAGAGACCCCTGAACTCTTTTCTCTCTGCACAATGGAAAACCTCACTCTTCCAAGCACACAGCTTCTCTAAAGTTCTTTAGATGGGGCTGTTCTGTATTTTCAAGGGCTTGTTTTTCAGGAAGTTAGAATTCTTCTCTCTTTACTTCCAAGTCAACAACTAATCCTCGCTTTAGTCCCTCACAGTCATTCTCACCTCTGACCTCCCTACAAATCCACTGTGAACTCAGTCACTTGAGTCGGTATGCCCCTGGAGGACATTAATCATTCTACATCATCCACCTTTGTCATAGTGCGTTGACCTCTCCTGACCGCAAGCCTAGTTGAATTAATCACCTCCCTGAATTACTCTACCTCTGAAATCCTATACTCCAATACTCACTCACCCTCATCTGCTCCTCCAGATGCCAGCACAGGTGCCATCCAACCACACTGATACCTCCAGATGGATCCCACCTGCTCTCCTAGCCCATCAAAACTAGTTTGTGTTCCTTTGCTGTTATTTTCCATCCTGGATTTAGTGTATAATCAACTCAGTCCTTTGCCTCTTACCCACTTTCTTGTATCCAGTTCCTCACCTATTCAAAATTAATTAAGTACTTAATTCAACTCAGCTTGTAGTCAGGAGAGGTCAAGTCACTGTGACAAAGGTGGATGATGTAGAAAGGTTAATGTCCTCCAGAGGCATTGCAACTCAAGTGACTGAGTTCACAGTGCATTTCCTTCTCTCAACTCTCCCTTCTTCTGTCTTTACATCACATTTTCTTCCTGAAGGACCTCATCTACTCCCACAGTGCTAACTGCTACTAGCAAATTGATGCTTTTTAAACATCTATCTCCAGCCAGAGCTTCTCTGTAAATTCCAGAGCCACATAACTAAGTGTCTATTGGCATTCTGAAAAGCACTTCAAACTCAGCTTGTCAAAATTGGGTTACTCATCAGTCCCCCGCAGTACGAGTGGGAAATGTGATCTTCTTCCAATATCCTTCCAGTGAGTGAATGGCACATCATCTCCAAAATGTTTCTAAGGAAGACCAAAAGTCCTTCATTCTTCTCTTTCCTTTAGCCACATGTGTTCTTTAAGCCACCCAATTTGTCCATTTGTACTTATTCCCAAGTATCTAAGGAATGCATCCATTTCATGATTCATTTCTTACATGATCAGAGTTCTTTGGTTGTAAACAGAAACTAGCTCTCAACATTTTGGCTATGTGTGGTGTGTGTGTGTGTGTGTGTGTGTGTGTGTTTTCAAAAGCACACAGGCAGTTCTTTTGAAAAGTCAGGAACTAGTAGCTTCCAGAGGCAGGAAACCTAAGGAGCAACATTAACTGATTCAGTAGCTTATGGCACTGTGTACCTCATAATTCCTTCCTGAGTCACCTTGTCACCTTGGCAATTCAGTCTAAATGCAGTAGCTAATAATCTCTTTTTATAAAATAGAAATCCAGTTTTATCTCTGTCCTTCTTAAAATTCTTCAGTGGCTTTCAGGATAAACCCCCTAAATCTTCAACATTCATGAACTGGCATCTATTGGTCCAACCCCTGCCCATTCAGCGGCCCTCCAGAAGACCCTTACACCTTATGCTAGCTGGGGCCATTAAACTATGTTTAGTTTCCCCTTTGGTGCAACCCGCTTTGGTGCTCATACCAATATCATCAGTAAAAACAATAATCAAGATGGTTTAAATGAAGAACATTCAAAGACACGGGAAACACTAATTGAAGAGGGAAAAAAAGAAAAGAAAGAAAAACAAGGGTAGATGTTCTCACAGACTAGAAATGATGGGAAGCAATTACCACCACAGGCTGAAGATTCTAAGGGAGAAAATCCTGACAGCACAAGCTCTGGTCTCCTGGAAAGGAAGGCCCACATTAGCAATTGCTGTTGGGATGAAGCTACTCCAGAACCATGCTGCCCATCTGCACCCTGTATCCTTTCCACCTTGTCTAATATTTTGTCATGGCACTTCTCACCCTACTTAGCAGTTGATTCACTTATGTAACTTCTACATACTCAAAGACTTTTCCTCCCTTACCATCCGGATGTACACATACAGTCTCTTCATAGAGTGTGCTCAACAGATGGCTGCTGAATTGATTTTTTAAGATAATTTAAAGTCACTTTTACATTTCTCCAGATAGACTTTGAACTCAATAGTTTCAGAGACAACATAAGGAAAGGAGAGGGTTTCAGGTATGGTTTGTGGAAATGTTTTTAAATATATATTTTTGAAACATATGGCTTCTGGGAACCCAACACAGGCTCTTTCCTCTGCAAGAGCAGCCAGTGCTCTTAACCACTGAGCTATCTCTTCAGTGTTTAATGAGAAAAGAAAGCTGCTTCTGTGTCAGGTTCATTCTGACTGCTTAGGAATCCTCTCCCGTAAGAAAACCAGCTTTATTCAATTATAATATAAACAACAGTTTCTCTGACTTTTCACAGAAACAAGAGAGAACACTGTATTAACGTAAGCCGGAAGGTGAAGTGTAACATCTGCCTTCTCACTACATGCAAGAGAGTCCCAAAACAAGAGGATGACTGGAGCGAATCATCCAGGGGGTTGGGGTGAATCAAGCTTCGCTGAGAACGAACAGGCCTTGGCTGGCCCCATAACTGGTGTATAGAAATAACAGCAAGATGTCCTATAAGAAGCAAAAATAGCTTTGCCCTCTGAGAGCAAATTTAAGCCAAGACATAAGATGTGAGATTGAAGATACAGAAAGCTGCTATCTCTTGGACATATACAATTTGATTAGAATCTGTTATCTTTCAAACTACATGACTTGGGGCCTATAGAGATGGTAAAGTGATAATGAGTGCTTGCTGCTCTTCCAAAGGACTGAGTTCAGTTCCCAATACCCAGGTCCAGAGGTTCACAATCACCTATTACTTCAACTCCAGAGGATCCAACGCCCTCTTCTGGCCTCTTCGGTATCCACACTCACATGGCACACATACACATAACTACAAATAGAAGTAAATCCTTAAAATACTTGGTTTAGGAGCTTAGGTGGGGTTTGGCCAGTTATCAACATCTGATCACCCCTGGAACATAGACAAGGGTGATCCTGTGAGCCTTCAGATCTAAGGATTCATCAGCTTTTGGACCAAAGTGAATTCATTAAGATACAGACTGTACTAGGAGCCAGACTCAAGATCAATTTCAGCTCTAATTTGAATTTTTATCATAGACTTTAAGCCAATGGAGGTTTTTTTGTTGTTGTTGTTTTTGTTTTTTGTTTTTTTTTTTTTGGTTTTTTTTTAGTGAAAAAAGTCAGTATCACTGTTCAAGGACAAATATTGAATCCATGATCTTGTGTTTCTTCCCCTATAAAATGGGGACAGTCTTCACTCTTTCAGTCATTGTTAGGACAATCACATGCCAAAAGGCTCCCTGTAGATTTGGTCGTGCCCTGAAATGTAAGTGTGTTGTATGGAGTAGTGAGCCCTGCCTAACTTTGATCCAAAAGGGGTCTCAACATTATGAATACCTGCCTCTGGTTCTCTTTTTTTATCCAGAAAAAAAAAAAGGTTACCATAACTTCTGGTTGAAATAATTAAATGAGGACAGTTCTCCAGCAGCAGGAAATCTTCAGACAGTATGAGCAGGGAAAGTCTTCACTTAGGCCAACAGTGAGCCTTGGGAAAATTGGAACCAGGGAAAGGGGGACTAAAGCAAATATACAACTTTAAAGGGGAAAGGAACTCAAAATTTCATAGAACTCCCAAAGGGAAGGAGGAGTTTTTCAACTCCTGTGGTAGTGGAGTGTTACAGGGAGAAGGAGGCTGTGTATGAAGATGGAAAAAAAAGGCAAAGCACTTGGACTGAGTTAGCATAAATAGGAAAGAATCAAAGAGAAGAAAAAGGATAAGAGCCTGAACTTGGACTAAAGTAAATTCCGTCAACATGATTAAATACACACAAGGCACAGAGCAGAAGCAGGAGCCAGAACCTAGACTCACCATAGGAGCCAAACCACAAAGTGCTCACACAGTGAGTGAGTCTGGGCACTGGGTAAAGGGACGCCAGTCCGGGGGCCTGATGTCAGTTCCAAAGCAGCAGACAGGCAAAACTGAAGTGTAAGCAAACACTACATGACCCCTAAGTCATCACTCATGGGTTTAACTCTTACTACTGAGGCTCAAAGTCCGGACACACGTGACTGATTTTTGTGGACCCCAGTTTTCCTCTTTATAGAATGGGTTTTAATAATAGCAGTTCCTCTTCCCTTGCAAGGTTTTAAGAATCAAACAATACTGTTGATGGGGGAAAGGCAAGATGTTTGAGGTTCAGTGTAAGGGCTCTACAACTGTGTCCTCTCCTTGCAGGCCCGTGTGCACTTGTCAGATGAGTGCCAGGTCTGGCCTTAGTTTTCTTCACCACTAGAGCACACAGCTTTCTTCCTTCTTTCCAGTGAGCCAAGCTGGAGCTCTGCTGTGGCCACCTGATGGCAACTTCCTATTCATGCTGTTCTTCCTCTTTCCTCAGAGCCTTGCCCAGCAACAGACAAATGCTAACATTATAGGCTCTGGGAGCCCAACCCACTGCCTCCTGCTGAACTGCCTGGCTCCCTGCTTCCCTATATATGACATCACTCCCTGGAAAACTGGCCTGGAGTAGTGTCCTGGGAACACTCCACCTTGCTGTTCCTCGATGCAATGAAAAGAAGCGCCCTTTTCCTGTGGCCAGGGGAAATGTGCTCCTTAGCAAGGATGGTTGGGGAGGAGGCAGTCTGTGCTGGTCTAGACCCATGTGGAACTTCGTGGGGCTCTCTGGAAGCTCACAGAGTTAGGCCCAATGGCAGCTGGGACATTAGGTGGCATCTCTGAGAAGGCCTCATCCTGTGTTCCCTCTCTATCCACTCAAGATTTGTGGCATGGTATCTACTTACCCTCTGCCCCAGCTTGCAAGCTTTCCTGTTCTCTGCTTCCTAAACAGGACATGAACAATGGCACCACCAACTAACCTGCCAGTGAGGATGGAGAGATCACACAACTCTCCACCCGAGACGAAGAGCTACAGGCAACTCACAGCTGTTGAGAGAGTGAGAATCAGTCTTTTCCAAGAATAAGTGCCCTGATAGGCTGACCCAAGTGTCTTCCCTAAACATACACATACAAGTAATACTAAGTGATTTGCCCATTTGTATTTATATATAACATATATACATATATCTACACATATTTACCCAGTTGTATTTATATATACATATATGCACATGTGTGTGTGTGTGTGTGTGTGTGTGTGTGTGTGTGTGTGTGTGTGTGTG
>CAJQZJ010011617.1:594247-612223 GCA_907164525.1 Lophiomys imhausi
GTGTGTGTGTGTGTGTGTGTGTGTGTGTGTGTGTGTGTGTGTGTGTGAAACAACTTTACAGGAGTAGAGGTCATGAATTTGAGAGGGACTGGAGAGAGACAAGGGAGGTGCGGTGATCTGAATAAGAATGGCCCCCATAGCATTCATATATGAATGCTTAGTCATCAGGGAATGGCATTACCTGGGAAAGATAGTAGACTTGTTGGAGTATGTGGGGTCTTATTGAAGGAAGTGTGTCACTGGGGGGCGGTGGGCTTTAAGGTATCAGAAATCCAAAACAAACCCAGTGTCTCTCTCTTCCTGCTGCCTGCAGACCTGGATGAACAACTCTCAGCTACCTCTTCAGCATCATGTCTGTCTGTGTGCTGCAATACTTCCCCCATGATGATAACTGACGAAACCTCTGAAACTGTAAGCCAGTCCTGAGTAAATGCTTTGCTTTATAAGAGTTGTCACAATCATGGTGTCTCTTCATAGCAATAGAACACTAAGACGGGAGGAATATAAATACAGTAAGTTCATGTGTGAAATTCTCAAACAAAAACAAAAACCTAAACTATAGAACAGTGGTTCTCAAGCTGTAGGTCATGTCCCTTTTTTTCACAGGAGTCACACATTGTGGGTCCTAGTCCCATGGCTGTTGCCCGTTGGCGGTCTCAGGATGTGAAGGAGCTGAGGAGCAAGGCCTCCGGCAGTGGTAAGTACAATGGGTATACACGAGTGCCCAGGTGACTGTGCAGGCAACCAGCTGGTTTACTGAAATAGTGGGGCTAGTTTCTATAGCTCAAGTGGAGGGGAGGACAAGGGAGGAAATACAAATAATTTGCATCTGCAGACCTGATTGAAGACAGGCAAACGCACCAAATGGAAGGAGGCAAGGATTTTCCAAGTTAGATTAGCAGACTACTGGTCTCATGATTTCTGAGAAGCCAGTTCTCTGTCAGGGAAACAGAAGCCTAACTTGCTTTATCATGGCGTGGCCTTTGTCTCTATGGGGTTGAGTAGGCCCAAGCCTGATTTGAGTAGGGAGTGGCCCACTCCTGCCATGCTCCCCGAGAGTTGTCTGGGGTATGGGCAGCACCCTACCATCCCTCATCTGGCTTGGGAACCCACAGCGTATCAGATATCTTGCAAATCAGATATTTATATTGCAATTCATAATAGTAGCAAAATTAGTTATGAAGAAGCAATGAAATAACTTCATGGTTGGGGTCGTCACAACATGAGGAGCCTGTATTAAAGGGCTGCAGCATCAGGAGGGTTAAGAACCACTGGCTTAGATAAAACAGGCTTTCAAGTGTGTGGTGGAGTATGGAGTAGTTCCAAGGCTCTTCTTTTTTAAAAAATACTTTTATTTATTAATTCAAGTCACATCTGAATCACAGTCCCCCCTTCCTCCCCTCCTGGTCCCACCCTCCCACCTTCTACCTCTTCTCCCACATATCCTACTCCTCCAGTGTAGGGTGCCCTCACATATCAACCTCCCTCAGTTAATCAGTCACATGAGGGCTAAGAACTTTCTCTTGCTCTGGAGCCCAACATGGCAGCTTCACTAGGGCAAAGTGTCCCACTAACAGGTAACAATGTCCATAACTGCAAGGCTCTTCTCTCTCTCTCTCTCTCTCTCTCTCTGTCTGTCTCTCTCTCTTCCATTCTTTCTTTCTTTTTTCATTTTTTTTCTATTGGTTTTTCGAGACAGGATTTTGTGGTAGAAGTTAGGCCTCTTTAGTGAATTAGTATGCAATTCGCTTAGCATCTGGCAGCACATGAAGAGGAGCTTGGCGTCCCTTTAACTTGCCGAAATGGACTTAGTTCAGTGTGAAACACAAAATGCCTGGTTGAAGGGGCATGGCTAAGAAACCACACAAACTGCAGGTGGCACAGGTAGCCAGGAGAAGCCACAGGACTGCTGGACATCTCGAGAGATCTTGTGGGCCCTTGAGACTGGCAAAGATCAGGAGATGATGCAGTATATAAACCAAAGAGCTCCACACGGTGCTCTCTTCTGCTTCTTCCTCTTGCCCTCACAGACTGAGAAATCAATGCATGCTGGAGATATATACAGCAAGGTATGCCTTCCGTCACTATTGAAACCACAATGGTGAGAGGCAGAACCCAAGATAGAGACTTTTTGCCGCAAGTCCACCAGAGAAAGACCTTTTGCAGAAAATAAAGCTGGCAGAAAAGA
This sequence comes from Lophiomys imhausi, assembly GCA_907164525.1. NCBI lineage: Eukaryota > Metazoa > Chordata > Mammalia > Rodentia > Muridae > Lophiomys > Lophiomys imhausi. The sequence goes on from CAJQZJ010011617.1 coordinate 596,436, forward strand.
CAGGTGGAGTTTTGGAGGCCTCGGTGAGAAACTAGGCCATGAAACACATGTGGACTGAGGAGACTATAGAAATGGAAATCTCAGCTGAGGAGGAAACTGAATTCAAGTTTAGCGATTAAAATAGACTGGTCTGGTCGCATAAGCCAGCCACAGTTTAGTGGTTGAAATAAACTGGGCATAGGAATTGGCAAAGTTAGGCTCAAGGGATGCCAAGCTTGAAAGGGATTGCCTGCTGGGACTGCCATATCCAGATTATCAAAAACCAGTTTTCCTGCACAGACCTATGCTAAGAATATTAATGTCCTTTAAAGAAAGTTAAAATAGTATTGGTTAGGTGTTCTTAGATATTAAGTGTTTATAGGTATTAGGTTTTAAGTATTAGGTATAAGGTTAAAGGATTGTAGGTGTTTTATAGGTGTTTGATAAATATTAATAAATAGAATTCCTTTCAATAAAAATTTTCTGCCTTCCAAGTATTGGGATCAAAGGCATATATATATATATATATATATACCTCTCAGTTGTTAGGATTAAAGGTGTGTACCACTACTCCTGGATCTAAGTTTTTCTCTATTTGGAGCTTATTCTGTGTCAGGCTGGCCTTGAACTCAGAGATCTGCATGTTTCTGTCTCCAGTGTGGTGGGATTAAGTATGTATGCCTCTTAAGTGATGAGATTAAAAGTGTGCACCATCACCACCCTGCTCTTTGTAACACTACAATTTAAAAGACAACTAACTCTATAGTAATCCTCTTGTCTCTGCTGAAGTTAAAGGCATGGGCTAACACTGCTCTTCTCAAATATTGTATCTTAGCTCCAAATTACTTCAGCTCTTAGAAGTTTGAAAAACCAGGTTGAACTGTAATAACCCTTAATTTACTTACAACATTTTAAGCCGCTTAACTGCCTTTTAAAAGCCAAACAATGAAAATATCCTTTATATATAGAATATATATATCATTAAAAAGGATATATCTTAAAAAAAGGATATAACTTAAAAGCTGATATCCAAGAGTGGGTGAGCTTTGTGGCACACTGCAGTCTAACATTCTAGCCTGAAATTAAGACCTTTTTTCCTTTCATGCCAGTAAGACAAATGTGCCTCAATTTTATATTTTATTTTTATTATAAATTTTTAAGCTTAGTTGCTCCCCCCTTTTTAAAAAATTTATTTGTCTTTTCAAGTTACCTCTTGAACATAGTTTCCTCCCTCCCCCATCCATCCCTCTATCCCACCCCCTTCCTTCCCTTCCTCCTTCCCTCCCTCCCTACCTCACTATTCCCCTTCTTAGTACTCTCCTTCTCCTCAGATGAGGTGGGCCCTCACCTATCATACTCCCTCAGTTCATTTTTCATATGAGGGCCAAGAGCTTCCACTGGTACTGGGGCTTGATATGGCACACCATCTAAGGTAAGGTGTTTCACTGACCTGAAACAGATTTCATGACTCTTTGCTGGGTCGAGTTTTTCCTAGGATAGTTATGCTAGGTTCCTATCTGTCTGGGTCTGTGGGTTGTAGGATGGTTGTTCTGTTATATATGGTTAATATCTACTTATAAGAAAATACATACCATGTTTATCTTTCTGGGACTGAGTCAGCTTGAAGGCAGAGGCAGGCATATAAGATTTGCAATGATTTAAGTTTAAAAGCTACTCACAAGAGGCATGTTGAAATTCAAAGTGAATTGTCCTTTGTGATCTCAAAATATATACACTTAAAGGTATGTTTAGTTCCAAAATATCAAAAGAATTGTTTTTTTAATCTCAATAGAAAGATAATAGTTTTTATATTGTCAAAAAATCCAATTTGCTCTAGGAAATATATTACCTGTCCAAAAAAGAGTAGTGCTACAGAATTAGGATTAGGACAGGGTTCTGTTCTTATCTTTCCAGGAAATTAAAATCATCCATCTAAGGAGTCCAGGGACAACTGGACAACTGAAACCTCTGAAGAAAAGGGACCAGACATCAAAGAAGACAAGTAGCCCAGATGATCCAGCCTCACAGACTGCCTCAACAGCTGTTTCCTCAAAAATCTACAACCACAACAACTCAAAATGGCTAAGATGGTTCAGCCTCACAGACTGTTCTAGTCAGGACTTCAGTGAAACCCTGAAGTTCAGTCTCTGACTACGAACTTCTTAGGACTTTTAAATAGCTGAGCACAACAGGACTGAACATCAAATGTTACTATTAACTTGCTTAATCATTTTTCTATTATTATTTAGGACCCAAACAGGTTTCCTATGTCCCAAATCAACAGGAAGTAATTTTAAGAGAGCTACATCCCATCCCAGAAGGTCTGGTGGGTGATTTTTTTCCCCACTTTGGTCATTTGATGGGTTACAGATGTTTGTTGTTATTTAGGGGGATTGGTTACAAGCTGTTAAATGGTCTTGTTAAATAGGTTTTTGAGGTTAGACCAAGGGATATCTTTCTTTTTCTTTTCTCTATCCTGCCTTCTCTCCTATGTAGGGGGAGGGGAAGAGTTTTTTTTAATGGTATATAGATATAGGAATGATAAAGAATAGGGGGCAGATTATTGAATATGCTCTTATATCTTCGTATATTGATACAAAATTAAGATTATATTTGGCTACATTGGTATTGATCTTTGTATATTGATAAAAAATTAAGGTTAACTCTTTTTGAGGTATTGTACCTATGTAATGCTTAAAAATGCAATGTGAAGTTTTGGCCCATTGATAGCAACTGTTACAAACTATTTAGGATAATTAAGAGATGTAAACTAATAGTCATTTAAACATGTCATCTGGGTAGGTACTAGTATGGTTTATCACAGATGTTTTCTAAGTTAACTGGAAATCAAGTTGCTAACAGACAAGCAACATTTGCTTAATCCAAATATACGGAGATAGAGAGGTGGTCTTCAAAAGCCTCAAGAGTTCTGCAGAATATGGCATTCAAAGAAGGTTTCTTAACTTAAGATTTTTTTGATATTGAGGCATGTCAGCTCCTGACACCACCTCCTATTCTACTCCAAGTGAAGGATGAGCATCGAAGAATCTCCATTTGGAGATTTTTGCATTAGTGGCAAGCTTGTCACTGGGCAAGAGAAAGAAAGCCCTTGCTTCAACTGTAGAGAGAATGCTGTCTGAAAAGGACAAAACTTGGAAGCAGGTAAGTCAACAGTCTAGCTCTGCCATGTCAGGGTAGGCAAGTCCTTCATAATTCCTGCTTTACAATTAATGTCTGTCAGAGACATTGGGCCAAGAGGCTGAAGATAGATGCTCTAATGTATGGAGAGAAATTGGGGACTGTCCAGGCAGTCAGTTGTCTGTTATTTCTTAGTTTTGGAAGCTGCTGGCTTTGTACTTCCTGTATAATCAGATATATTTTTCCTTCTCAGGTCTCTGATGTGGTTGAGGACTAGATATTTATAGTCTCACAGTTAAATTTTAAGTTTTCTGGGAATTAAAAGGATGTTCTAAGTCTAAGAAGATGCTCTTAAATTGGTAATGCAAGTTAGGATGGAAAATGAGTTGGTTATACAACTTTAAACTCATGGAGATAGATGGATAATAGAATTTTAATATCAGTTGCCAAATATGTATGGACTGGACATTGGGAATGAATGTTACACCTTATAATTTTCATAATTGTGGCCTAATTATTCAAATAAAGAATTGTGAGTTCTGGGAAAGGGGGTAGAGGGTAGGAGGGTGGGTCCGGGAGGGATGGAGGGAGGGGACTGTGAGGGGGATGTAACTTGAGATAATAAATAAACATTTAAAAAATTAAAAAATAAAAATTTTCTGTTACAAGGTTTCTCTGTGTAGCCCTGGCTGTCCTGGGATTCACTCTGCAGACCAGGCTGGCCTTGAACTAAGAGATCCACCTGCCTCTGCTGACATAGTGCAGGGATTAGAGGTGTGAGCCATCACAACCCACAAAGCTGCTTTCTTTTCTTTTTCTTTTTTCTTTTGTTGTTGTTGAAAGTAATTTTTTTCAAATATTATATATTCTTTTATGTTTGGTTTTTTGTGACAGGGTCTTTTTTTATTCAATTGAAAAAAATTTATTTTGTGAATTTCACATCATGCACCCTATTCCCTACCACCTCCCCCCAGACCCACCCTCCACTCTTGCAATCTGTCCCACCATAAAAAAAGTACAGCTCATTGTGGAAGCTTCAGTGTATCTCAGTATGTCCCACATTATTCCCCTTTGTCCACACATTCTGCTTGCAAATGTTCATTATAATGACTCCTTGGTCTGGTATGAGGCCCCTGGTTTCTGCTACTCCATTAGTACTGAAACCTCACTGGAACTCCTCTCAGATATGCTGTAACTGTCCTGTGTCATGGAGATCCTGCAGACCTGGGTTGTGGAACTGACCTCTTCTTGCAGTCTAGCAGTTCATCCATGGGGTAGACGTTGTACTGGGCCAACTCAAAGCCCTGGATCTGGATCTTCAACCCTCACTTGCATGGCCTGTTCTACTATGGAAAGGTGCAGGGCCTGCTCTCCTGAGTGCTGCAGCATGTGAGGGACAGGGACATCTCTCTTGGTCTTGTGACCCTATTTTGTCCAGATCTCCTGTCGGCCAATGGTGGTGAGGGCAAAAGAGAGGGGAGGGCATCTTTCTGTAGCCAACACTACTACTTTACAGACAGAAGGCAGGGCTGGCTTTCCCACACTCCTTCCCTCAGGACTGGCTCACCCACAACCCCCACATCCAGGACCAGACAGAGTTCTTCTAGTTTCTGGTTTGTTTCCTGTCCTGGGAACCAATCTGGTGCTTGCCCGGTACTAGTCTGGTAGTCATCATAGGCTACCCCATAGAGCCAAAGTGGTGTTGTTATCCAGCTTGCTTTTTTTTTTTTTTTCCTTTTTCCAGGAATGTTAGACTACTATTCATTCAAATGTTCATAGGTCAGAACAATGAATGTAAATATAGCCTCTCTCCTCTCTGCCACCTACTGATGCACATAGTAGTCACATCTGAAATGCCTCTAGGGGCAGTACAGCTGTTTTCTTAAGATTCTGTGTGTTCATTTGACAAACATGCTAGCACCTCTGTGTTCAGACCCAAACTGTGACCTGTATACAGAACTGGCCTTGCAACTGTCAGTGCCAATGAAGTTCTAGTTCACAGGTTAACAGATATTTAAAACAGACAAACAAAAAACCTAAACAACAACAAAAAACCCAAAACAAACAAAAATTTAACAACTGCTGCTCTATTGGGAACCAGTTTTCCTTCCTTATTCTGATTTTGTCAAAGTGAGAAAACCCTCTAAAGTGCAGCAATCTAGGGTCATCATGTGCCCCATGGTGTGGTGCTTGTGTGAGCCACCTGATACAAGAAAAATCAAGTAGTCAAGGATGCTGTCCCTTAGGAGGAAGTTCTGTATTGTAAATATCAGTTCACCTCTTCCTTCTCCTATCTAAAAGTAGGACTTTTGCTAAGATCAACTCATTCTCTTTCAAAGAGAAACTGCATTTGAATAAAAGCTTAAATGCCACCTGCAGCTCTGAGGTACAGGCACTCCCCAGTTCCTCTCAGATGAGGACACAGGGCATGAGGCAGGGTTACTTCCTCCCCAAAAGGTTCAAAGCAGGTTCACTGCAAGATACTCCTTGAGATTCAAACATCCCCTTTTACTAGGTGGCCTTCTATGAAGTGGACACCAGTAGCAATCCTAAGACACATATTGTCCAATCTTGTCCTCCTTCAGCTATTTGGACAATATGTGCCTCAGGATTTCTACTGATGTGATAAAACACAATGATCAAAAGCAACTTGGGGAAGGAAAGAGTTTATTTCACCTTATAGCTTGTAGTTTTTCACCAAGAGAATCCAGGAACCTGGAAGCAGGAGCTGAGGCAAAAGCCACGAAGGAGTGCTGCTTACTGGCTAGCTCCTCATGACTTGTCCGATCTACTTTCTTTTCTTTTTCCTTCCTTTTCTCTTCTTCTTTCTCCCCTCCCCCCACCCCTGCCAGAGACAAGGTTTCTCTGTGCAGCCCTGGCTGTCCTGGAACTCACTCTGTAGACCAGGCTGGCCACAAACTCAGAGATCCGACAGCCTCTGCCTCCCAAGTGCTGGGATTAAAGGCATGCACCACCACTGCCTGGTTTCAGCCTGCTTCAGCCAAGAGTGTCCCCATTCTGGGCCCTCTTACATCAATCATTAATCAAGAAAATACCATAGGTTTGTCCACAGGCCAATCTAGTAGGGACATTTTATCAATGGAGGCTTCCTATTCCAAAATGACTCTTGTTTGTGTTGAGTTAACTTAAAACTAGCTAGTATAATATCAAAATAGGGACTCCCAGAAGTGTGTGGTCTTGTCTCTATCTGTACCTGAATCATCTAAGGATACCTGTCCTGAGTCCTTGGCCCATCTCAGATCTATTGCTGTAATTTGAATGTTTCTTTCATGTTGTTAATAACCATTACTATTATGGGTTAGTGCTACTTCAGAAATGGGACACTTGGGGGATAAGTGGGCCACGAAGATTTTTCCCTTAAAAAATTAATTACATTTGCATTATTAATGTATTATGTATTAAATGGTTATCTATCAAAAGAACCACTTCATCAGAAAAGGGAGTTCTTTGAATTCCTTACACCCATGCTGCAATATGTTGTCTTAAACTGCTTTGGGATTAAGCAGAAAACATCCACCAGTGTGGGGACCCGGGAAATGGAGGCTTATGAGAAATGCTTCCTTGCTGGGAAAATGAAAGTAATTTATGGGAGATATCTGAGATGTCGACGGCCGGAGGATGCTGGGGAAGAGTTGAAGCCCAATTGTGAGTATAGCTGATGGAGTGAGCAACACTTCCGTACTCGTGACCAGTGCATGATGACCTTTAATGTGATTGGCCCACATAGCCTCATGTGGAAACACCCATTTGGTTCTGTATATAAACCAGGGGAAGAAATATTAAAAATGGGAAATGCTTAGACATCACCCCTGTTCAGTCTGTTTGTCTTCAGAGTGAAGGCTGGAGGTTCGGACGGGCCCTGAGAACCCCCTTATGTAGCAGTCGCCCCATAGGGCCCCTTGACAAACCAGTGAGAAAGTGCTCTGTGGATGCTGACTTGTGACCATGGGCACACTCCCACCCTTCCACCCCCAGTGTCTAGAACCATGAATTGAATAAGCCTTATTCACTACAAATTACCAGATCTGTATAATTCGGTGGTAGTAATACAAAATGGACTGAGAGGACAGCTAAATCAGACTCTGTGGCGGTAGGATCTGGGAATTTGAATGTTGTAGATTTAGAGAATTCTAAGGCATATTGAGGTTTGGCAATCACTGGATTTAAAAATGAAAGATTTTAACTCCTTCTTAGGAAAGTGTAACCCAGGTAGGATGAAAGATGTTTCAGACAGGGATTTTTTTTTTTCAATACTTCCCTGCAATAGTATTAACAGCCAGGGCCCCAGGGAGTTACAGATCCATTATAAAACAAAGGGTCTGTGAGCAGAATGGTGGCAACCAGATCACTTTTTAAATATCTCTGCCTTGCTAATAATGTTGGCTGCTGCTTAATGGGAGTTTGCTCTGAACAAAAGGAGCAGAGAGATGAAGTGTGCAGGTGAATCTTCCATTGCCATGGAAACAGCAGCCATTGTCTCTAGAGAGGATCCCCTCATGGGCAATCCTGCCATTCCATTTCAAATGTCCCCATTTCTGTTTACTTCAGATTGGCCATCCTGCTTTCTTGGTGCATGCTTCTGATAGTTTATAAATGTGTCCCCCCCCCCCACCGACCCAAAAAAATAGAGAATGGCAGTTTGCTACCAATCTGGGTTTTTTTTTTTTTTTTAATTAGTGTGTCTTTCAAAAGCATTCCGGTATAACCCAAACAGGGTAGAAATTCTTCTCATCTCTGGGCACAAATCTCATGTGGGGTGGGGGCAAATTTGGAATTGAAACAATCCACTTATCCCCTTTCTTCCCTGTCTTAATTAGTAAGCCCAATAAAAATGCACCTGCATCAGGATTTTATTTAAGTTAATATTTTTAAACACTTTGTTTCATGCTGAGTTAGGAGAGAAAACTTTGGCGCAGAAGTTTCTGTCCCAGAAGCCTTCATGCTAATAATATTGAGCTCGCCATGCCCAGTGACAATATGTCTTATGGAATGAATGGAACATTTCATCCTTGCCCCCAAATAGTCAAACAATGGCGACCAGATGCATATGTGTTTATCCCATACAGAGCAAGGCCCAGGGCTCATGTCCTTTGCACGAGAGCCTTCCACACTTCTGATCCACCCTTGTCTTTCTGGGCTTAGAAACCCAATGCTCCCTGGGTGTATCAATCCCCTCCCTCCCCCGAGTGAGGCAGCACATATCCACTAATCTCTTGAACCAAGATTTTTTTTCCTTAAATCTGCAATAGCTGTTCCACATAGGAGCCTGCATGCATGTACTGTATGACCAGTCCTTCCTCTCTCTGAGAGAAAGGTGAACCATAAGAGGAGAGCAAATAGCATAGTGTTCTATTTCATTCAGTTATGATGGGGGAAAAGCCTCTGTGATAAACAATAGAAAACTAAAAGCCCCTGTAACAGATCCATTCCCAGAGGCTGAACTATGGGGGATAATAGACAGACATGAGTAGAGAGAAGGACATCAGAAGAAAGAGGGTTCTTTAGATAAGTCAATGCTGAGAGGCTCAGGCAGATAGCCTGATACTTCCTCTACAGGCTACGGCTGGTCCAGATGCCAGCCAGCCATTAGCCCCTCTCCCCGATAATGTTTTGGAGGATCATGCCAAGTCTGTGTGACTCACTTCTCTGCTTCCCTGCTGGTCACCATGCCTCTGATTTTTACATTTTGTCTTTATTATAAGGTTACTGTCATGCAGTGTGATGACAGATGTCCTTTAAATGACTTTGTATCTTCTGCATTCTACATAATTTTCGTGTTGATGTCACAGTTCCACTCTGTTCCAGATATGTTATTTTAATTTCCTCAGAACATCTTTTCTAAAGCTCCCCATAGGTAAGTAATATTGCTGAGTACAGTGTTATATTTCCTCATATTGCAAGGGATTCAGCTTGTACTTGGGAAGACAGCAATATCCTCCTATTTCATCTTGTCCTTAGCATGGGTTTGGGACCAATTGGACAAGAAGCAAAGCTGAGCCACTATCAGATGCCATTGCTAGGATGTCATGGTTGCTTTACAGATGCCTTCCTTCTAATTCTGCTTATTTGCCTTCTCTAGTTACCATTCTGTCTACTATCTGTCACCAGGTAGTCATTGAGTGAATAACTTGTGTTCTAAACTGAGAAAGGTAAACACACACACCCACACAAACACACACACATATACACACACAGATAAGGGAAGTGAATACACACTCATTGGGAACTGGAGGTGAGAACCACACAGAAAAAGGCCAATTAAAAAATTTGATTCTCAGTTTGTTCTGTTAAATGTTTTATTTGTTAGACTGAACATCTATTTCATGAATGTAATTTTGTACATAATTTATTCATTTTGAAGAAAATTCTAGCAAAGCAGAAGGAAAAAGGAGAGTAACCACTTTATGTAATCCCCAGTGGTCTTTAGCTCTTCTTGGGAGCCAAGGACTCAAATTCTTTTCAAAGTTTTACCCTGGAATGAAGCTACCACTCAAGAAAGCATGCAACAAAACAGAAATGAAATGAAGCAGAACCGGCCTCCTAGACTTGAAAAGAGATATGGGGCCAGAAGCCTTAAAGGCTCCATGATCTCCTCCTGCTCTTTGACATTTTCTCCTCAAGAACGGGGTTCTCATAGTGTGAACCAGAACCTACCTTTTGGCTGCAGGGGTCCTCAGGAAGGTATTCAATGAGCTTTGGCACTTTCAATATTCACACTGACTAGACCGCCTACAATGGTCTCTCTAGGAGGAATTTGTAGGCTTTGCGGCAATTGAAATCACAGAGAATTCTGGCCTGAGCTTCAGCCATCTCTAGAAAACCAAGAGACCAAGGTGCTTCTAGGAAATTTTGGGTCTTTTTAAAAAAAAAATTATTATTGATTTTTTTTTTTTTTTTTTAGTCTGAGTCACTGTCTGTGTTTCAAAATACCCTGGTCCAGGCTGAACAAAAGGAGCCAACTCCAGGGACCTTCCTCAGCCTGGCATATTTACCCACAAGATATTATTGTTATCAAGAAAAGGAAAAGATGTGACATCTCAGAGCCCCTCCTCTCAAAGGGATAAACTAGGATTCATGTAGATGGACTCTAGCCTGCAAGAAGGGAAAAAATCGAGGTGGCACTAGGTAGCATCAGGGTTCCTATTCAATGTTGACAGAACCGAGAGCTGGTATTTCTCTGGAGCACTATCAAGCTTCTAAAGGTAGGAAAAAATAAGAAATGTTGGAACGCACCCAGATTTTATCCTTTTTTTAAAGAACATACTCAAGGAATCATGGGAGTTACTAGGTTCCCACTAATTTGTATGTATGTGTACTTATATACATAGGTGTGTAAATTTTCAGACATAAAAGGCCTGCTTATCATTATATACCATGAAACAACACCCAGTACAGGTAAAAGTGGAAAGAACTTCAGGATTTGTGTGTAACTTCTTACAAAATGTCTATGGGGATGACAGCAGAGCATCCTTCTTGAAAGGAATCATCCAGCTTAACTTCTTTCTTCTCCTTGGCTGATTGAGACTTCAGGCCAATATGCATGGCTCAGTAACTATCTGGACCAGTGAGTTTACCACCAACCATCTCCATCAGAGTAAACACACACTATCAATGCCTTCACACCAGGAAGGAATACTACTTAAGAAATTCGAGGAGTTGGTAAAAACTAGTCAAAGTATACCACACCAGACATTATCTTTCTGTTTAGATTCAGAGCCCATTTTTATGGTAGTGATAACAAAGGCTGGGGCATGATTGATGACTCATAGGAATATACAAAGAGAAATGGGCTACACACAGACTTAGAAAACACAGACTGTATGACAAGACAAAAACCTCAAGAAGACAGTTGAAAGAAGCCCAGGAACAGAAGGAAGACAGTCAGGGAGACGGGAAAGGCCAACAACCCTGGTGTAGGCAGAAAGTGTACTGGAGATCAGATGAGCGTATAAGTAAGAACTTGATCCACAGTGACCTTGCAGATTTCTGAGGGGACTAATAAACTCTGGAGATTTACAAAGTAGCATTAAGCCCATCCCTATATCTACATTCTCTGGCTGGTGTTATAATTCGATCTCAGTGGGACCTCCAAATGATACAGTCCAAGATTTGTCACACAAACCACTCAGTCACCAATCTCCGTCAGATATTTGATGGTTTATTGAACACACACTCCAAAACTGGTCATAGCCAACATGACCAGAGTCAGAGAGGTCTCAGAAGCCTATCTGTGACATGGATCTGTTCCCAAGGCAGGCTTTTTATAAGAAAACCCATAACCAGGTAACAGCCAGGTAACCAGGTCTAGGAAACAGACTGCATCCAGGTAGCAACCAGTTTTGTGTAAGAAACAAACTGCATCCAGGTAACAACCAGGTAACCAGGTGTAGGAAGCAAGGGGATGACAGCACTGCATCATTTTGACTAGCTAGACAAAGCATTTCTAACTGACCTTTACTTTGATTGGTCCCAAGTGGTGCTGCAGTTGGGACTCTTTATTGTGTCAAGGTAACAAAACAAAATATGAGTAATTTCATCTTATAACTAAAATGGAGACCGAAGACAAAAATGACTGCAGTTATAGTAGGAGCTAAAGCAGACTTCAACAGCTGGGAAGCATTTCCTACTTCAATTCTTATTCAAAATTTAGAGTGTATCTTCATTTCTAGCAAGAATAATAGTTTGAGGGTCATTCATTTAAAACAGAAACTATTAGCACTGGGACCAAGCTAGATAATCAGAAAAACCAAGCAGTTCTAGAAACAAAGCAGCTGTAATTATCTTCAAACATATGAGCTGCTCCTAATCCAAGGTCAAAATGCTACAGAAGAAAACAGAAAGCAGAAAGGATCATTAGCAATTGATAGTTACAGACATAAAAATGGAAAATCTAAAAAGACAAAGAGGTGAGGGAACAAAATAAGGATTAAGACAATTTAATGTTCTATATGATCTACCATACATTTTTTAAAATTAAGAAACAAGCTGGAATAGTGGTGTGTACCTATAAGTCTAGTACAAGGGAGAATGAGACAGGAGAATCATGAGTTTGAGGCCACCCTTCTCTAAATTGATTGATTAATTAATTAATTAAATGGTGCCAAGACTAATTTGTCAAGTCTGTAATTCAACAAATCAAACTGCAACTGAAAAAAAAATAATGAAGAAAATAAAATTAGCAAAGACCTAATGGAATCATCAAAGCTGTGAGGTCACAAGTCTTTAAACTTAAGCATACCCTAACTAGACAACTCAAGAATTTTAAAGCACTTATTCCTAAGAACTTGGTTCTCAAAATTTCCAAACACCAAGCATAAAGACAACAGTTTAAAACTCTCCAGGAAAAAAAATCCAATCAAATATAAAATAACTAGCCAGAGTAACATCTGATTGCTTCATAGAAACCGTAAATGCTGGGAAAGTTGAGCTACTTTCAGATGTCTCAGAGAAAGACTGTGCAGCCTGCTGCAGTGGGATTGTGTCTGGAAGTACTGACCAGTCAGTTTCCCATATGTCTATTTCCTGCTTCTCTCAATGAACTATAGGTCCTGTTTTCTTCCCCTCTGTTATACTAAGATGGATGTGAGTCACCCATTTGGAGGCATCAACAAAAACTATAAAATCAAAAGAATGAAGCTTTGGCTGAGGGGACAGATGGGAAGTTGTGCCTGTAGGCTTGCAGACCCAGTCTATACTACAAAAGCCTCATAAACTGGTGCTGGGGAAGAGGAAGAAAGGCAGAGGGGTGATTGCTCCGGACACAGATGAAAAAAAGTCAAAATGTAAGAGAGGGAAGGGTAGACTAGGGAAAGCTTTTCATCACGGGCACTCCTGGTCAGTGTTAGGGACAGCAACTGTCCAGGCTCAGCTCACCACACTGACTCCAGTCTCCCATGAGGACCTCTACCTTCTGGCTGAGTGATGTTTCACCATCCATGGAGTGTCTACTTCAAAGGAACCATTAGTTTGATGGGGTGATCTACTGCCTAATGGTGGACATATGAGACATTTTGTGGGATGTTAGTGACATGAACACAAAGCATTTTCTTCTGATCAAAACAAGGCTGGGTAGAAGCAGATGCAAATTACTCTGTAAGTAATTCTTTTCCCTAACAGACTATCAAATGTGTTGGAAATACTACAGTGTTTTGAGGCATTCAAATCTCAGCATTTTATTACATGCAGGTTTGTGGATCTCAGCAAAATCAGAAAGGCAATCAAGAAAAGAGGAAGATGTGGAATTCAGCAAGCAGATGCAGGGAGAAAACAGTGAATGGATGCCCTATATTCCCAGAATGATAGGCATAGTGCAGGCATGGAAAATACACTGTTCTTGTGGGGACAGGAAAATGGAGGTCTCCAGAAGGGAGAGAAAATTAAGTGAGAATGGCCCCAGTTAATGTGGTGATCTTGATATTAAAGAGGGCATAATCTGAAGGCCAATATGATAGAAAAGATTTACTGAAGTCAGGGCTTTAAGAAAAAAATAAGAAAGGAAGAGTCATTCAGAAAGTTAATAAAAGAAAGGCTACTAAAATATGTAGCAAGCTCAAATGCATGACTTTAAGACCTCAACAAATGAATGGATAAGTAAGATGTGCCACACATATACAACATAGTATTATTGACAAAGAACAAAATTGTATCATTTACAGGAAAACAGATGTACATGGATAGCACTGTAACTAGTGAAATAAGTCACACTCAAGCAATGTGTATTCTCTTATATGCAAAAATTTAGATTTTTTAAAGCATGAATGGTTATTATTTGAGAGGAAGGAATCATAGGAGAAGAAATGGAACAAGAAAACGCAAAAGAATGGTTGAATGTGATTAAAGTTCATTGTGTACGCCTGTACGAAAATGTCATAATGAAACCCATTATGTTGTACAAGCAATCTATGCTACTAATAAAAGAATAATGGAAAATAAATGTATTAATAAACAAGTACATTCATTACATCATTCAAAAATTTCTATTTTAATCTAACATCAAATAAAACACAAACAGGTAATAGGAGGAAGAAATAAAGAAGCCATTTGACCTGAAGGGAAAGAAATAAAAAACATCTCTCATGTATAACTGGGGTCAGCATTTGCATAGGCTAGGAACACTAAGATTGCTTCTGTGGCTTGCAGGGGAGGTTTGAGGGTAGGAACAAGATGGAATTCAAATTGACAATTTTGATGAGGTAAAGGGGAAGTTGTGAAAAGGAGGGGCAGAGGAAGGGAAGAACATAAGACAGGAGAGTGCAGACACCACTGTCTTCTTATAGACCCATGGGTTGTAGGTACTCCTGAAATTTATGGTATAAAAGACAGGTGTGAGAGACAACTACTGACTCGTGATGTTGGGGTTTATGCAAATGAAAAATAGAGCATTATACATGGGTTGGTTTTTTTTAACAGTATTACATGCTTCGCTCTCTTCTCCTTCTTTCTGACATAATTAAAAAAAAAAACATTGAAATTTCATGGGACTGCATTTAAGGTAAGGTCCACTTAGATTTCTTAACTTTGGGCCCAGGAATACAGGTCTGTCCACCTAATTTTGGTATGAAAAATATCAGGAACTTCTCAAAGCAAAGAATAATTAATTTCTCTGAGTTAGAAACATGTTAAACATGTACGACAGGTAGATAACTTTTAGTGTGGTTGATTTATTTATTTTCCTTGAAAGCAAAGAAGACCCTCTGTTTTGATTGCACAAAGTCCAAATCAATATTTGTTAAGCTACAGCTGCTGAGGAGTTCACATCAGACATAAAGAGAAAATCCACTTTAACCAAAAAATGTGAAAGTAAGTTCTGTGTGCCATTCCTCCTCCATCTTCCCAAGTGGGCAGCTGTTCTCACGTGGTGTCCGAAACCTTCCTATTCCTCCAGCTAAGCAATGGTTTGGCTTTTACATTTAATAAACTAGCATGAGTCACTTTATATCTAAATGCTACATGACTTACAATTTCAGCTATTCACATGCTGTATGTATAAAATGTGGAAGACTGTCAATCACTCATTTCCATTTATCAATCAATATTTTTAATGTATTGTTGGAACACAATCCAAGAGTGGAGTTGTAGGAGAATTCTGAGTGCTTGGGAGAAAACTCAAAGAAAACAAAAATCGAGTCTCGTTATTCTTTAAAACACACGAAATTGTTCTTGGAGTGTTCTTTCCATAGGAGCAAATTTGCTTTAGATTACTCATTACAACTGACAATTGTTACTCTTTTATGTGTCTCTATGAAAAAACATGTTTTGCCACATGTGACTTGTCCTTGTGATTATACATTTTACTCATGTGATTCTTTTTTTTTTCTTTATTTTTTATTTCTTCAAGTTACATCTCAATCGCAGTCCCCTCCCTATTCCCCCTCCAGTCCCACCCTCCCACCCTCAACCCCCCATCCTCTTCCTTTTTTTTTTCTTTTAAGTTTAAGGTATATCTTATTTCCCCCTACAGTTTCCCCTTTCAGTCCAACAAATGGCTCTTTCTCTTATAATAATAAATACAAAACAGTACAATAGAAGTAATTAGGCCACAGTTATGAGGGTTATATGGCTTAACGTACATTCCCAATGACCAGTCCATATGTATTTGGTACCTGACTTTAACATTCTACTATCTAAACATCTCCATGAGTTTAAAGTTC
>CAJQZJ010011617.1:620112-645625 GCA_907164525.1 Lophiomys imhausi
TTTCTTTCTTTCTTTCTTTCTTTCTTTCTTTCTTTCTTTCTTTCTTTTTCTTTCTTTTTTCTTTTCCCTCACACCACAACACTGCCTCTCAGACTTTTTCTCTTTGGGTACCAGCCTCAGTTGTTCCCTTTTCTGAAGAGCTTCCCCTGTGCAAACAGGCAGGATGGCTGCTCCACTGCACAACTTTCATTAGTTCAGCTCAGTAGCTGCTTCAGAACAACAATTCTATGCTCACAACTGCTGGCCACACTGAGAAGCTCTGCAATTGGCCCTTTTTGGATCCCAGCCCCACACTTTGAACCAGTCAGTCACCACAGTGATGGAGCATCAAAATTGGCCAGACCTGGGTCAAATGCTCTTCCCATGCCCTGGTATCTGCATACAAAATTAGTAAAGTCACTTATAAGAAAAGCTCCCCAGAAAAAAAAAGAGACATATCATCACCAGAATAAGAGAGGGCAGGTTTACAAATACCAGTAGATTCTCCTCAGATCTCAATTTCTAGGAGAGTCCAACAAACCACTTCTGGAAGTAACACTGACCCTTATGGTGATAATAGCCCACATTCACACAGTGCTTGGGGCTGTCTGTGTGACAGGCACTGTCCAAGGTCTTTCATGAATACCAAGTCATTTAAAGTTCATAGCACTATTCACTGTTGTTGTCACTACTGTAGACAGGAAGCAACAGGCACAGGAGGTGGGGTCCTTGTAAAACAGCACAGAAAATGGGGAAAGCAAGGGAGAACATATTCGAGGCAGTCTGAATGGAGAACCAGAGCCCTTAGCAGCTGACACAGAACCTCAGAGACAGAGACCTGTGAGAAAATAAGATAAAATGGGGAGGCTGTGTGGCATGGGAGGGTTAAATGCCATCAAGGAGCTGGCCTGATGGTACATACCTGTAATCTCAGTCACTCAGGAGGTTGAGGCAGGATCCAAATTTCAAGGCCTGCCTGGCCTACAAAGTAAATTCAAGCCTGGTCTAAGCAATTTAGTGAGCCCCATCTCAGTTTTTAAAAAGAGCTTTTCCAGAACTGGGATCCTGAACTGTACATACACAATGTAAGCAGCTAACCTGATGCTCCAGCCTCTTTCTTTCACTTCTTTGCCATGATGGACTATACCCTCAAATTGTAAGCCAGAAGGAGCTCATCCTACACATCCTCTCCCCAGAAAAGTAAAAAGAGGATTGGGCATAGAGGTATGGACCACTGATAGAGTGCTTGTCAATCATGGGCAAAACTGTGTGTTCAATCCCCAGCACCCCAAAAATGAGACAAAAACCTTAAAAACTATGTTTAAATGATCATGACATGGGACACAGGCACTGACAGGCACTTAGGATGTACACAACTGGAAACACTGCTTGGTCAAGCCAGAAGAAGAGTTCTGGGAAAGAAAAAAACAGGGAGGACTTGAGAAAGCTGCTCCATTGTGTCCTGGGAATCTTCAGTGAGAATACTGATTTGCATCTACTCAGGGAAGAACCTAGGAAAGGTTACTGTATCAGGGCATATCAATAAACTGGCCTCTGCAATCTGTTTCTGAAAAATGTCTCCCTAGACTTGCCCCACCTTTGTTAATTGCAATAGCTCTGGAATGGGAACAGGCACACATATATGTTTCAAAATACAGTAACCTGGGCTGTAGGCAGGTGGCTTGGGTGTTCAGAATACACCTGAAAGGACATGACAAGAGAATGCCCATGACAAGCTTTAACAGATGTGCAGTCATGGGGTTGGGCCAAGCATGGCTGTTCTCCTAGGAAATCTGCTGCCTGGGGGCTATTTGCTTTAGAAAGTGCATTTTGGAGGAGTCAGCCTGGAAGCTGGGCAGGGATGGCCCCAGGAGGCTCTGACCCAGATGCCAGTCTCTGGATGTTAGCTCATGCCTTTGCCACCAGTGGGTCAGAGCCCCCTTACTCTATGCCCCTAGTAGCGTGTTGCAAGACAGCACACACAAGCCCTCCATCTCTCCAGCTATTACTTCAGCTTTGAACTTGCACCCAGTTTGTCCTTGAACTTGTCATCTGTAAATTTCCCTTGATCTTTTCCCTATCTTCTTCAGCCTCAAGGCTTCTTTGACCTCCTTAACAGGCCATTGTACTTTCTACAAAAACCCAGAGGGATAATCAGGCAGGCACGTGACCTTTTACCAGACATACAGCTCTGGCTGTGGCAATCTGCCCTGAGAAAGACCTTTAAACTTTCACTCAGTCTTTTTCCCTTTTTATTTGTGAATACAGATGTTAAAGTTGTAGTTAAGTGCAAGTAATTACTTTTCTCAACCAATATCATTCCAACTGAAGAGCAGTTCCATTTTCAAGTCAGTTCTCTCATTCAAAATTACTGTGCCCAGCAACTCTGAAGAGGAAATTCTCCCATCCACATACTAACAAAGACTGAGATCTCATAGAAAAGTTACCATACTCTCATCTACATACCTGTAATAGAGCCTATATGACAATAAGTGCATCTGCTACTCTATAGTTTAATCTTCCCCTTTTTATTTTATTTTATTTTAAATTATGTGTGTTTGGGGGTAGATATATAAAGAGGCCAGAAGAGAATGTCAGGTACCCTACTGTTGGACTTATAGGTATTTATAAATTGTCCAGTATGGGTGCTAGGCACTGAACTCAGGTTCTGTGGAACAGCAGGAATTGCTTTTAACCACTGACCCATCTCCAGCACACACACATGCACGCACGCAGGCACGCACACGCACACACACACACACACACACACACACACACACACACACACACACGCAAGCATGCTCAGGTGATCAGAAAGGCCAGAAATCTGGAGTTGCAGGCTACTGTAAGCCACCAGTGTGGGTGCTGGCACCCAACTTTGGTTCTCTGCAGGAACAGTACATGACCTTAACCAGCCAGCTATCTCTTTAGCCCCGTTGGATCATTGCTTAAGGACAAGTCACACCGTTCTTTAGGACTCAAAATCAACGTCTCCTTTTTCCTCCCCTTATTACTTTCTTTCCTGTAACTTTCTCTGTCTATCCTATATGTATCCTTTTTGAGTGACTCTAGATAAATCTCCTAAAATTACAAATTATATTTAAAAGATTAGCTTCTACACTGCATGTTTTATTCCTTTTTCTTCCTTCCTTTCTTCCTTCTCTCCTTTTCTTCATTCCTTCCCTTCTTCCTTTCTGCTTACCTACTCATAGTTCAAAACAGTTATGATGTTTCCTTGGCTATCAGGCTATACAGTGTGACAATACTAAAGTGCATATCAGTGCACTGAAACCTGGTTTCTTCAAGAGAAATGGTATTTATTCAAGAGAAAACAGTTTTGGGTAACATAGACTCTCCAGGATGGCAAACCATTAAGATCATGGCTATCTAGAAGAAACCCATTCAAAAGCACACTATAAGACCAGTTTGCAGATAACACCTCCTGGTCAGCATCTAACCCCTGTACTGCTCCCACTGGCTGGCGACACCTACAATTGTCTCTAGAGCCATTGGCCCTAGTGCTTTGCATATAGACTTCCACTCTGATCTCCTTCTCTTATGTCCTCAGCTCTCATTTTAAGGTCTAGGGCAGACACACTTGGCCATGACTTTCTTATCACACATGCGGACATAGCTGTAGCACCAGCTGAAAGGGAAATTTGAAATCCTTAGCTTGTCAAGCATCCCAGCCTTTGTGCCACAGAAAAGCACCAAGTAAAGAATTCTGCACCTGCCCCTAGAGGCACTGCAGATGTGGCTGCTGTGTCACATGAGCATCAGTAGGTGGCAGAGAGGAGAAAGGCTATATCTACATTCAGTGTTCTGACCTATGAACATCTGAATGAATAGCAGCCTAACATTTCTGTAAAAAAAAAAAAAAAAAAGCAAGCTGGATACCAACACACCATTTCCACCATGGGGTAGCCTGTGATGACTACCATACCAGTACCAGGCAAGCACCAGATGGGCTCCCAGGTCAGGAAATAAGACAGAAACTAGAAGAACTCTGCCTGGCCCTGGATGCGGAGGTTGTGGAGAACCAGGTGAGATCTGGGCCAGATGGGGTCACAAAAGCAGAAGAGCTGTCCCTACCCTTCACATGCTGCAGCACTTGGGAGAGCAGACCCTGCATCTTGCCTGGGTAGCACACTACAGTTGGTCCTGGATATGGGAGTTGTGGGTGAGCCAGCCCTGAGGGAGTGAGTGTAGGAGAGCCAGCCCTGCCTTCTGTCTGTTATGTGGTGATGTTGGCTAGGGAGAGATCCCCTCTCCTCCCTCTTGCCCTTCCCACCATTGGCCCAGCAACTTTCCATAGTAGAACTGGTCTTGCAAATGGGGGTTGCAGGTCCAGAACCAGGGCTTTGAGTTGGCCCACACCAGCATCTACACCATGGATGAACTGCTGGAGTACAAGAAGAAGCCAGTTCCACAACCCAAAACTGCAGGATCTCCATGACACAGGACAATTACAGCATATCTGAGAGGAGTTCCAGTGAGGTTCCAGTATTGACAAAGTACCAAAAACCAGAAGCCTTGTACCAGACCAAGGAATCATTTTAATGAACATGTGTAAGCAAAATGTGTGGACAAAAGGAAATCTAGTGTGAGACACACTACATACAGCTTAGACAATGAGATTTTATTTTTTTATGCTGGGACAGATTGCAAGTGTGGAGGATGGGTCTTAGGGGAGGTGGGAGATAAGAGGGAACAGGGTGCATGATGTGAAATTCACATAATAAAATTTTTTCAATAAAAAAAAAGAATTCTGAAAACCTTAGGTGCTAAGCTTCAAACTAACTTGTATGTCTCCCTGTGCCTACTGGGCTGTAAAACTTGCTTTATTACACATAGTTGAAGACATTCTGCTGAGTTTGCACCTATGAAACTTCATTGAATTGCCCAAAGGAGTGTATGCCAAAAGGGGAACGAAAAAAAAAAAAAAAACCACAGGGAAGAGCCAGGCATGATGGTCTACATCTGCAAGCTCAGCACTTAGGAGACTGAGGCAGGAGAATTGCCATTAGTTTGAAGCTATCCTGGACTACATAGTGAGTTCAAGTTACCCTGAATGGTGGAATGAGAACACAATCTCAAACAAACAAAAGTCAAATTAAGAATCCCCACTTGGGGATGGCAGAGACATCTGATAAAAGAAACCTAGTCCCTGATACCTGAAGTAGATGCCCTCCCTGTCCACCTCCCCAGATTTACAGTGGACCATGATATGAGCTTACAATATACTTTCACTGTGCTCAACCATTGAGATTTCAGAGGTAATTTATCCCACTCTTCCTAGAATAATATCTAAGTAAAAGAATGCATTTACACTTGGTGTTTTGGTTTTTAAGTGACAGGGGAGAATTTAGGAACAAAAGCTTAGCCAGGCTCATATCGGAAGACAAGAATGACATTGAAAGGCTACAGGTTGTAAAGGTCTTGTGACCATCTTGTTCTGTGTCTAGCTACTGAGATCTCTAGCCGGACTCCATGCCCTCCCAGTGCAGCCCTATTCTTCTTATCTTCCCCTCCACCCTCACACTCACCCTTGGCCAGCTCTTATCGCCCTCCTGGTTGTCAGAGGACTCCTGCTATTGCTCAGTGCTGACGTGGGAGTGCTGGCAAGCTCCCATCCTTGGCCCTAGCTCAACTCCTTGGCTTCACCCTGGGCCTCTTCCTTGGCCTTAGCTCTAGTTCCCCAGCCTGGCTCACACCCAACACCCAGAGTACCTCCCCTGCCCAACACCTCCTGATAACCATGTAACTGGTTCCATGTAACCCAGTCACTCGTACATGAATGACCTTCTCACGGTTCGAAAAGCACTCATTGGATTTTTTTTTTTCTTTTCTCACACTTTCTTGGAGCTTAGTTAGAAAAATGTTCATGTTCATG
Organism: Lophiomys imhausi; assembly: GCA_907164525.1. NCBI lineage: Eukaryota > Metazoa > Chordata > Mammalia > Rodentia > Muridae > Lophiomys > Lophiomys imhausi. The sequence continues at coordinate 625,985 of CAJQZJ010011617.1, forward strand.
CTCCCAAATTTCAAATCATCTATTAAATGAAAAGAGGGAAGCAATATTTACTGAGTACCTTGCCAAAAGGGACTAAATGGTTCTATATTTCACTTAATCAATGCCACAGCACTTCTCCGAGGGAGGTACCAGAATTTCACTTTCTGAAGGAAAACAAACAAAACTAAGACTCTGTAGGACTAAGTCCCTGCCCAAGATCACCCAGCTGGTAAGAAGCATGGCTGGTGTCTGAACTAGGTTCATTCACCCCAAAGTCTACTCACTTTCACCACCTCCATGGAGCTATAGGTCCAGGTGAACCTGAGGAAAATGCCAAGTTTGAGTGGGTGGGAATTGATTTGCTCATGAGTACACTTAACACTTCTCTCGACAGTTCAGATCATGGAACACGCATGCTTACCATCTGTCAGTCACATTAACTTGAGCAGTGGCTCAAAAAAAAAAACAACAACACAACGTTGGTAAAATAATAAGGACACACCTTTAAAGGAAAAATCACAAATGTAAAGTTTAGAGGACTAGTTACTTTTTTAGTGTATCTGAAAAATATTTTCAAATTTGCGGCAGGCAAAAAGTAAACTGTGACTCTGCTAAGCACTCCTGACAACACATTTTAATGTTGGTGGCAGTGCTGAATGTGATGCTCTTGCTTTCTGAAGCATGACCAGACTTTGTGAGCAAAGGCAAGAGGTGGAGAAGTCATGATCCAATCTTTGTGTTGTACAGTTGGGGCTTCATTGGCCATATGCAGCCAGTCAGCGGAAGTGAGGCCAGAAGGTCTTGAGTATGTTTCTGAAGCACAATTACTACTCTAGGCTAAATAGCCTCAAAGACAAGCCCCAGAAGACAAGGTTTATTGAGAATCAGAAGTGAGTGATAAGGATAAAACATTGCAGATGTAAGTACTAAACAGTAGTCACGCATGAGCCAGAGATGTGCGTGGGTCAGCTTTACCTGATGTTCATAGAAGACATGGAGCGTTGGAGCCAGGCCTGGAGGCACACACTTGTAACCCTAGCATATGGAATGGTGAGACAAGAGCATACAGGTTCAAGACCAGTCTGGCTGGGGATACAGCTCAGTGGTAGTATGTTTGCCTAGCCTATATTAAGCCCTGGATTTGATCTCCATGATAGGGGAGAAAAAAGCAGCAGTGCCATCCCTACTAAACCAAATTTCTTTGAAGCTGGGGAAGGCAAGCTTCACCAAAGAGTGTGCACACAGACACTGGAGCCTGGGGTCTTCAGCCTTAGCTGAATCACCTGGATTGCCACCTGGTAGAGTCTGAAACTTCTGAGATGACCCCAGGGTATTATACTTTTTCAAAAAAGTCCTCTCCTTTCCTTTTATGACTTTAAAATATCTCCCCAAGTCATACTGACAGACCACCTAGAGTGAAGATGCCTCTGGGCTAATATAAGACATACCGGCAAGCAGCTATCTAACACCTACCTATCACATAGTTGAGAAATGGGCTTAGTTTTGGGAAATGCTGATGGATTTCTCCAACACCCATTATGAGTTACCTTTCCAAGATAAATGGATTTCAGTTCTGTAACAGTGTCTCCTCTGCCCTGGTAATCAGAGTCTACATACCTAAGTCACTGCACCTGAAGTGTGACTATGCTCCCCCAGGTTCTGGTGACTGCCCTACCTCTCCTTTAGGTGATGTTTTCTCACTCTTTCTATAGATACATCATTTTGTATATTATGTTTGCATTAGGGTATGAGTAAACATCTTTTTATTTAAAATGATTTACTTATTTTTATTTTATGTGCATTGGTGTTTTGCCTGTGTGTATGTCTGTGTGAGGGTGTCAGATCCCCTGGAACTGGAGTTACAGACAGTTGTGAGCTGCCATGTGGATCCTGGGAATTTAACCCCAGTCCTCTGGAAGAGGAGACAATCCTCTTAACCACTGTGCCATCTCCCCAGTCCCATAAAGTAAATATCTTAACCTCTTTTGCTTTTATTTTTCAAGTGGCCTGCCACTCAACTGCATGGCAAACCAACTGTTGAGAGTACAGTGCAGCAATGATGTGTTCATTAGCATCACTGTACCAGCAGGTACCATAGCTCTTCTCAGCTTGCAAAACTGAAGCTCCATTCCCACTAAATCCCCATCCTCCTTACCACATCTGCAGATCTTTTTTAAAAACATGAACATTATTGTTTTAATGTGCTCATTTAAAAGTTGTCTTAGCTGAAAAGTGCAGAGCTATAATCCCAGTTACTATGGAAACCTGAGGCAGCAGGATTTCAAGTTCAAAGCCAGCCTGGAATTTGAAGGAGATCCTCAAACTAAAATAATAATAATAAAATTAAATAATAATAATTAATAACAATAATAAAAGGTCCGGTGCCTCAGTGGTAGAAGGCTTGTCTAGCTTCAATGAGGACCTAGTTCAATTCCTAGCACAGAAAAAGAATTCAAAAAAACTACTGCTTCACAAGCTCCACTCTGCTACAGACATAGTATCTCTCAGATATCATTGGTGAGACATAAATTCATGAAGCAAATTAAACTAAACAGTAGCCTATCAAAATTTAAAGCATGCACATTTTTGAAAACTTCAATTTTGAAGTCTTTACAAATATACTAAAAAAATTAGAAACAACTTAAACATTCATTAATACAGGGGCTTGATCACAAATATATGGGAAATATTTTATAGCTATTAAAAACAATAAGCTAAACAAAGAGCTAGAGAGATGGCCCAGCCATTAAAACCACATACTACTCTTGGAGAGGACCTTTCTGTTCTCAGACTCCACAACTGCCTGTAACTCCAGCTCCAGGGGATCCAACACCCTCTTCTCACCTCCATGGGCATTCATGTACACACACACACAGCGGGGGTGGCAGTAAAGAGACATATACACATAAATGAAAGATAAAATAAATCTTAACAAAATAAGCTATAAAATTTTGCAAAAATTGTAAAGCCAAAAACTAACCTGTAAGCCTCATCTCCCCAAGGACCAGGTAACTTCTTGAATGTTGGGAGTTGTAGTTCTTGAAAAACAACAATGCTTCATGGGAAAGTATGAGCCTCATCTCCCCAAGGACCAGGTAACTTCTTGAATGTTGGGAGTTGTAGTTCTTGAAAAATAACAATGCCTCATGGGAAAGTATGGTGCCCTATAGGGTTGTCCTTATAAGCCCCTACCACACGTGATGTGAGGCCATTCTCGCTGGAACACTCTAGGGAAAAGTCTTAGCCAAAGCCCATCGTTGGTTAGTATTTATTATTTAATAAAGCTTGCTTTAAATTTAGCCCAAAATGGTGGAATTGGTTTTTCTCCAGCAAATCTCAGGATTAACAAATGTGTGTGTGTGTGTGGGGGGGGGGGGGGGTTGATATGAGAAACTCTATATTTATATTGGTACAATAAAAAATTGGATACAAGTCAGGCGTGGTGGTGCATGCCTTTAATCCAGCACTTGGGAGGCAGAGGCAAGTGGATCTCTGAGTTTGAGGCCAGCCTGGTCTACATCTACAGAGTGAATTCCAGGACAGCCAAGGCTACACAGAGAAACCTTGTCTTGAAAAAAAAAAAAAAGAAAAAAGAAAGGGTACAATTGGAAGTAATTTATACTTGAATTCACACACACAAACAGGTACATGTGCTCGCATCTGCAGATGCAGTTCGTTGCATGGAAGGACAAACAAGTAATTGCAACAGTTTCTCCCGTGGAGAAACGGACTGGTGATTAGGGATAAAGAAAGTGGAGGAATTCATCTAGCTTTACATCTCTCCATACTATTTGAGTTTTTATTAAAATATGTAATTTTATTACTTTGAAACTTTTTTTTAATAAGGAATTATCGAGGGGCTCTCCAGCTCATGGCCTGCAGGCTGCACAAGATCCAACACAAAAATCATAAACTGACTTAAAACATTTTGGGACTTTGTATGTAAGGGATTGTTTCTAGAGGTTTTTTTGTTTTGTTTTGTTTTGTTTTTTGGGTTTTTTTTTTTTTGTTTTCAGATGTCAACACCAGGCTGTGAAAAGATGAATCGTATCCGATCTCGAGCAGACAAAGGGAGTGAACCTCTACGGTTTTACTTGTCTTTTATATTTTACAAAAACAAGACACACTTTTTTTCTAGTGTTGTTTTATTGGGTTTTGGCAATAAGGTATAATGATGTTTTCTTTTTAAAAAAAAATACAGCTGGGCAGTGGTGGCTCACTCCTTTAATCCCAGCACCCTGGAAGCAGAGGCAGGTGGATCTCTGTGAGTTCAAGGCCACCCCACTCTACAGAGTGAGTTCCAGAACAGCCAGGGCTACACAGCGAAATCCTGTCTCGAGGGAAAAAAAAATCCTTCTTTCCCTTTTTTTCCCCTTAGTGCTCTGAAAATTACCTTTGTAAAAGATTTGTGGTTTTTTATTCCCAGGATTCATCATTTTTGAAAGACTCTTCCTGGGCTGCTTTACTGAAAGAGTCTGGTTCACTAGGTAGAGTACTGCGTGACTCCCTGAGGACCTGAGGCACTCAGAGGTTCTTTCTTGTAACGAGATATTTTCCTCCCAGTTCCCTGAGTAAATCTTTGCTACTCAAGAGAAGGATCAACTTTTCTCAAGGTCAAGAGACACCCAACAGAGCAGGTCTCACTGCTTCTGAAAATAGACTCAAAATATCATGCTTCAAGAGCAAGATGACAAAGGGTCTGGGTTTGTTTGTCTGGTTTTTGTTTATGTTGAGTAAAGGAACAAGTGATATTAATTGGCTAGCTATGATAGTCAATGTTACATACAGATTTTCTCCCTGCATAAACATAATTGATTTGGGGAGAAAAGAGACAAGCATTGTTTTGGTCTGCTGAGCTTGTTAGGAGCTAAGGGTGTTCTCAAACTTGTGATCCTTCTGCCTCAAACTGCCTTATGCCAAGATTACAGGTGTGTGCCCATTCCAGGTCTTAATGACTTTTTAAAAACAGAACTGGCAAGATGACTAAGCAGGTGAATGCACTTTCCATCCCTGGAAGCTGCATCACAGAAGGCAAGAACTGACTCTTGTCAGTTGTCCTATGACCTACACACACACACACACACACACACACACACACACACACACACCAAATAAACAAATGTTAATGTTTTTTATTTAAAATATATTATTCCGGGCCCAGCGTGGTGGCGCATGCCTTTAATCCCAGCACTTGGGAGGCAGAGGCAGCGGATCACTGTGAGTGGAGGCCAGCCTGATCTACAAAGCGAGTCCAGGACAGCCAGAGCTGTTACACAGAGAAACCCTGTCTTGAAAAACCAAAAAAAAAAAAAAATATATATATATATATATATAATTATTATTCTGAAAAAGATAAGTAAAACCCAACTTACGTTAGTTAGCAGAATATTTGAGTTTATTTAAATAAACACAGAAGTCCAGCCTACATTATATCTTATAAAACATAATTGTAACTGAACTTACCCCTACCACATCCCTCAGTGTTCAAATGCAGAATATACTTAGAGTTGAATAATAGTCATTGGAAAATAATTTTCTGGCTAAGGTACAAACTATGTGTGGTTCCCATAGAATTATACAAAAATAGATCTAGTTCAAAATAACAATAAAATTCCCTAGGGTCTGACTAATACAAGATGGCTGGCACAGTTTGAATTCCATCGGAAAGACTCAAATTTCACAACACAGTCACAGAAGAGCTTCGTTTATCATCCTTTGAACTATGGCAGCCATCTTGGAAATATCCTAATGCCTGTGACTTCAGATGGGAACCCAAACTCTGTGGCCAACAAGTTCCAACAAAAACCAAAAAAGTGTTTTCTTTTGTATTTGGGTACTTTGAAACATTGAGAGTAACCTAGCCCAATACCACAGTAAGGCATTAAGACAATTACACAAGAATTATCTTTAAAATATACCCTGTGGGGGGTTTGTGTGTTCATGTACTAACATCTCTAGAACATTAATTGATAAGTGTTTCTTGCTAAAATCCAGTTGTATTTTAGCCATATAGTACAGGATAACTATATGGCTACAACCAACAGACTGAAAGGAACAGGAACATAGACTTTGTCACCTGGTAGTGGGACACTTTGCTCTAGCGGAGCCGCCATGTAGGCCCCCAGTGCAAGAGGAAGCTCTTAGCCCTCATATGACTACTGAACTGAGGGGGGGCTGATATGTAGGGTACCCCACAGTGGAGGAGTAGGATAGGTGGGAGAAGGGGGAGAGGGTGGAAAGGTGGGACACAGAGGGGTAGAGGGAGGGGACTGTGATGAAGATGTAACTTGAATTAATAAGTAAACGTTAAAAAAAGAAAGAAAGAAAAGTGTTTCTTGCAGTTAGGCCCTAAAATAAGAATATAATCAGAATATATTGTTCTTTAAGTTTTCTCACATAAGGATGAAAAGGAGAGAGTTGTGAGATACTTAATTGCCTTTGTGTACTATAAACACAGCATATTGCCAAATGACATCCAATTTTTTTCTTTTCAATAAAAGTAGTTGGTTTCAAAACCATAGATAAATGGTTTTATAGATATATACAAAACAATTAAATTAATGCAGAATGTGTGTCATAGAAAATGTAGCCATTTAAAACAATAGCAAAAAAAAAATCCCCAAAATGTACATATTCATCCTAAGGGAAGAATTTTCCTAAAAGACTCTTGAAGTATGTGATTCCAGAAAGGAGGTCATGAAATGCAAACCCTTCATGTGATCTGCAAGTGTATATGAGCTGCTTTGCCCTTGAGAATGGTTGGATGGATTTCCAGTGTGTTCCCAGTGAAGATGGGAAAAGGCCCAGCTGGCTGGGATCAAGAGGTCAGGTCAGCATGCACAAGCCCCAGGAGACTGCAGAGTGGGTCTCCACGTGGACCTCACACCTGCTGTGCACAGAGCTCCTATCTCCCTAGCCCATGACTTTAGAATGGCCATGAAAAACTGTCATGTGGTGGTATTTTACTTGGAAAACATCCAATTTCCATATTCACTCTGGAATCATTACTATATTTAAAATGACTATGTTTTCAAAGACAAGTATTCTGAACAATGGACTTTATTTTTTCGACTTTATTATATGAAAATTCTGTAAAAGCAATAAAAATTACACAGATGTCACAGACTCATAGCCAGTGCTGGAAAGGCATTATCTCTAGAAATATCAAGGTCACTTGTGCCCCAACCACTATGTTGTTTTCAGAACAGCATTGTGTGTGGCAGAGTGGAAAGAACACAGATTCTGATATAGAAAGACTAAACACAAATCTTGGATATACTTCTTTCTCCTGTGTTAACTAAGGTATATCTTAGGATAATAGTTTGTTCTTAGATTTGTGTTGCTCCTATAACGAATTCCATAGTCTAGGTAGCTTAAATAGTTCATAGTTATTTCTCATAATTCTGGTAGCTTGAAAATCCAAGTGCAATGTATAAGAAGACTCTAAGTCTAGTTCTTTGAATCTACCTTCTTGGCTTATCTTCACACATTTGAAATAGTCTCTCTCTCATGTCTCATGTCTCCACTAATCACATTCTAGAGAGCTCCACCCTCACAACTTCCTCACTTTCCAAAATCCACCTAATATTAACACATTGGGAAAAGAGGTTTCAATATATCCATTTGAGGCAACACAAACATTCAGGCCATAGCAAGGAGTAGACAAAATTACATTTTTAACAGTATCTCCACTACAATAGATTCTTTAAAGTCTGACCTATCCCTGGCACTACTGCTGTCAGTATAATTACCTCCTCTAATCCTCACACTTAGTTTGTGTTCTCTCCTTGACAATCCAGCACTGAAAACCCATCACAACACTAGCATTTTAGTTAGGAATCTATGTCTTCAATCCAGGTTGTGTGGCCTTTAATTCCAACATTCAGGAGGCAGAGGCAGGTGGATCTCTCCGAGTTGCAGGATATCAAGAGCTACACAGTGAGACCCTGCTTAAAAAAACAAAACAGAATCTATGCCCCCTGCTCACCCAAGTCAGCCTCGTGTTCTCCTCTCTCTCTCTCTCTCTCTCTCTCTCTCTCTCTCTCTCTCTCTCTCTCTCTCTCCTCTCTCATCTCTCTCTGTCCATCTTGGAGGGGCCTTCAGAGCAGAGGTCGGTTTGACCTCTTTGAATCTCCTCTACCATGACATGCCCAGCTGGAGAGATTTTCTCTGAGCTGAGCTCAGATGAATATGTCAGAGTGTAATAAGGCTTTCTTGAACTTTTCCCATCTGAAATCACTAAAAATGTGCAGTATTTCAAAAAGCCTAAATTTGCTTCCAAAAATGCTTGTGAAATGCATTTCAACACGCATAAGCAACACTAAGAACATGCTGGCAATGCCAATCCTCGTAGCAACCCTTTATTGTGCCATATTGCCGTTTAATCAGGAAATAGGTTAGTGCTTCTATGTAAGGGTTCTAGTTTGAGCTTTTCTTGAAATATATGATACATACTCATTATGCAAATGACCACTAGTAAATTATTTACAGGAGGGGTTACTCTATCAACAGTGATGCTGTCATAGAACCTTTGTCTCCCACAATTCTCTCCCATTTAAACTGAGACATTTCTGTCTCACAGTGAGCCATGGGTGTATTTGCAACCTAAGTGAGTAGTTGGATAAACAGAGGCACTGTTATTATTGTTACTGTCAATATAGCTTCCTTCCCTAGTTATAACTGATTATTTCCTTTTTTCCATTTCAAAACATTTTCTCAAATGCTTCTGATGGCTCTTGTTATAAGCAGTATTCCTTCAGAAATAATGTACCATTTAATTTTTCAACCTTAAAATAAACAGACTGTCATCTACACGGTAGGATGATATTGTAAGAGATCAGATGTCCCTAATTGGTGATTTTTGAGGGACATAGGGATTACATGGGTAGGTGCTTCCTCTCTGTTCACGCAAAGTTAAGACAAGAAAGTCTGTAGTATGTAAGAGGCAATGTTACTACAGCAAGAGTTGTGCATTTTTAAACACACAGAGCAAAAGCAGTTTCCACTAATGTGCTTTGTTGTTTCTGCTGCAACATACATAATAAAAATTCTAGTTTGCTTCTTTATAATATCCTTGTAAAGAAAGACAGAGACCCTCCTCAGAAACCAGCCTTCCCCCACGCACAGCGCCCCACTCCCATGCAGGATGAACATCTGCTAGGAAAATCCATTATATGCCCTGGACAGTCATATTAGAACCAACCTTTGAGACAGAGTAAGACTGGACATTAGGTAATGTCTCTTCCTCTCAGCCATTTATTGTGACACACAGCACAGATATGCAAGTATGACTTCCGAAGGGGTTATGAGGGGGGTGTCCACCATGTTTTTGGAAACATACCAGGTTCAGCCTTCCTCAGAGGCAGAGCCAACTGGGGAAATCAATAACATTCCCTTACTCTACAAATACCTCCCCACCAGGCACACTGATGTGTGCCATCCTATGACTACAATTTGCTCCTTACTGCCCTCATGAAGATACTTCTGGGCCAGGTGTGGTGGTACATACCTGTAGTCTCAGTGCTTGGGATGCTGAGGCATAAAGAGCATGAATGTGTAGCCAGACTGAGGTACAAAGCAAGCCCCTGTCCAAAAGAGAGGGGGGTAGGGAGGGAGGGAAGGGAAAGGAGAGGAAAGGAAAGGAAAATGGAAGGTCAGGTGGAGGGGGAGCACACCTTTAATCCCAGCTCTTTGGAAGCAGAGGCAGGCAGATCTCTATGAGTTCACAGCCAGCCTTGTGTACAGAGTGAGTTCCAGGACAGCCAGGGCTACACAGAGAAACCCTGTTTCAAAAACCCAAACAAACAAAAAACAGAACAGCAAAGAACCCTCAAACTAGCCCTTTAAAGGAATTGATGTGCCCGCGGATGTAGAAATGGAATGTCATTATCTGCAAGTCCCCGTAAGTGACTTGGCTTTCCTCAGAATTCTGCTGCCATGAGTCATATCCTAGGGGGTTTGGAAAGTCACTGAGATCCTTCAACTGCTCACTGTGGCCATTCTATCTAAAATGAGAGCACACACTTTTTTCTTTCTTTCTGGAAGCACTGAAGAATAGAACCAGTTCATCTTCACTGACAGCACTCAACTACGACAGGCTGATGTGTCCTCTCTTGCTGCTGTCTTCCTTCCCTGCTTGTCCATCAAGGACATTGAGGCTGGAGCTACGGCTAGCTTCCATCTGCCTGGCTTTATCAGGGCAATTGCAGCAGCAGTCACAACAGCAGAAGCTTTGATAGTGTGCCTCTGTCTCTGTCCCTCTTTCCGTAATTCTAAATGCAGACACAATCTGCCCTGTTCCCCCCCCCCGCCCCCCCAGAGGTGCTTGAGGGAATATGACAAGCTAGACAGTTATTTTACTACAAAGGTTGTTTCATTGTATTTTGAGTAACTGGAAAGAAGGATGGTAATAATCCATGGTATCTGAAATACCCATGAAGATGTGTGAGAAAGGCCACAAAAATAAAGGTGATAGCTACTCCTTAAAAGACCACTGGCCCTTACACTTCATCAGGAGTGAAAAAAATCAATAACACATGTTCTGTTTGAAGAGCAGCCTCTGTGGGATGTTCTGGATTGTAATCCTTAGCAGAAATATTTTTGTCACTTTCCCAATATTATATATAAGTGATGTTGGCATGTTTCACAGGATGTCTGTATTGTATATAAGTGATGTTGGCATGTTTCACAGGATGTCTATGTTGTATATAAGTGATATTGGCATATTTCACAGGATGTCTGGAACCTGGTTCTAGTTCTCAGCTTAATCCAGAACTGACCTCTATTCTCCATGAGAGCAGTATGAGAATAGGAAAGATACTTTATTTCCCAGCCCTGTAACACCATGGAAAACAAGCTGTACACATACAGCCAGGGTTCCTCAGAGTTCTTCCAAGTTGTGCCACCTTAACTCCTGTCAGCCCCATACCCCTTGTCAATTATGAAGCTCTCGAGAAGTGAAGTCACTTTAATGGTCAACCTTGCTATCTCTGGAGACTCTGTGTGGTGCAGAGTCATTTTCTTGTTTAACCTACAAGACCTCTAATAGACCCAGGGGAAACACAGTCCCATTCCCAGAGCTAAGAAAACCAGAAGAGCATACCCTAAAATGCTTGCATGCCCCACACTGATAAAGCTGAGATGGGAAGCAAAGTCAAGTTCATAAAAGATGATTGCCTTATTTCTTGTTGACCAGGGTTAGGGTTAGGTGTGTATGTGTGTGTGGTGTATGTGGGGGGTCTGGTATGTGTGTATGTATGTGGGGGGCATGTACTCCATGTCAATATTATGGTTATGAAGTATGGATAAATGTTACTAAGCATATGGGGAAAATAATTTGAATCTAATACAATTCAGCAATTATTAGCTTGTCACAATTAGAATCAGTTGTCTTTTCCCAAATTAGATGACCTTTTAAAATAGAGGAATTGAAATCTAATTCAAAACAAAAATCTGGAGGTTTCACTCAAGAGTCAGTTTCTAAATTCAATTACTACTTTAGTGCCAAGGTCCTGCTTACTTTCAATTGAAAATAAATTGGTAAACAATTGTATAAACCTGTCAAAGTTTTTGATGTATTCTCATAAAGCATTCCTTCATGATTTTCATTATCTACTTTTAGATGTCAAAGTATAAAGGACTTGAAAAATAAAGGCATCAATAATGAAGCTAAAATCAACTTTGCATGATAGAGCCAGTTACCTTGTTGTGTAGGAGATAAAAAATGTTCAGTAGCAGACTGAGCCTTTCAAAGTGACTCAAGAGAGGAGTGAGCAACAGCAACCATCTTTCTAGCCAATATCCAGATCTGCACAGAAAGTCTCATCATAGGATGGTCTGTGAAGCATGCTCTTTCCTTTGACCTTCTAGTAGCCAGTGGAAGACTATCTTCAGGTATTGTATGTCAAAGTTTAAATGAAATACCTCAGTTAAGAGGGGTTGGGTAACAATTCCTATTTGCCTAAGGTGTTTCCAGTTCATTTTCATGCCCATTCTTTTCTTCTCCTCTCAGTCCTAGGGACCATTACGTTCGGTAACAAACCAGGCTGGAAAACAGGGTGGAAAATCCCTTGAACACCATGAGATGCCATGTTAAGGTACAACTCAGAACTCGATGGCCAGAGGAAGACAGTCTTGTCCTACCTCACCCTCCGAAGCTGACAACAGGGCTGCTACCAACAGGAAGCTCTTACGAGGCAGTCAAGCATCTGGGTGGACAGAATTTCCAGGCCAGCCACCTCAGCTGATGCTTGTAATCCCAGCACACAAAGAGGCTGAGGGCGAAGCATTGCTGCAAGTCTGAGGCCAGTCTGGACTACATAGTGAGTTCCAGGCCATGCTGTGCTGACATGAGACAGTGTCTCACAAAATAAAACGAAAAGAGACAGGATTCTTTGTGATCAAGTGTGCCTTCCTGTCCCTGAATCCCTTCTCACTGGCTGAGTCCCTGTCTCAGATTAAGCAGAATGTGAACTGTTGTGACATCGCCCTGACTGGATGAGCATTTCTGTTTCACAGACCCATGACAGTGCCCTGCCATCACCTTGCATGGTGTTGGGGACTATTGTAATTGGGGTGACAGGAGATAAGGAAATGACAGACACATACATATATGAAAAGGCTGGGATCAGGTGGGCCTTGCAATAGCCCAGAAATTCAACACACTCATGTTATATATCTGAATATTTTATACTTCTGAAGGAAGAGGCGGGGTTATTGGACACAGCTGAACAGGAAGCAGGTTTAGCTAATCAGTAAAGGTTCTCTGTAGGGGAGCAGTCTAAGGCTTTAAACATCTTGGAGGAGACTGCATAGGTATTTTCTACACAATCAGTGTCCAAGAGAGCTTTGCCATTCCCACAGGTCTGAGGCATTGGGTCCTTGACATGTTGTGTCCATGTCAGACAACAAACACTCACCCGGGGCATCCTCCATTCACCACAGTGCACATAATCCAACCACGGCAGAATAGATTACTCTACAATCCTGTGATTTCATGTTGTATCAAATGCTGGATGGAGAAGTCACTGCAAGGCCTACTACAACAAACTTGATATTTTTTACTTTTAAATGTCCCATGAAGATTGGTTCCACTTTTGGGTTCATTAATTGAAAAGAAGACACATTCCACATTCTTAAGCAAACAAAGCATGAGAGTCTCCATTTTACAGAATACAAGATGCCACATCACCTAGCCAGGGAGTGGACTCCAAAGGGACAGAGCCTTGTTTTGAAACTGAGCCAGGATTCAAATGGAGTTTTGCCAAAAAAAAAAAAATCATACAAAGAAAATTTTTGTTTTGTTTAGAAAATTGCTAGTTTTGAGTCTCAGTGTTTAAGTATGAAATTTAAATATCTATTGACAATAACTACTGAAAGAACAATGCTCTGTAATAACCACATTGCTTCAGACAGCATCTTGTCTTCCAAATACCCTAAAGGAAGTGTTTTCCCATTTTCTGTATAGATATAAGAGTCTGTCTGTTACAAAAGCATTTTTCATGTAATGTTGACAACCATTGTCTTCTCAACTCTTATTAAAAAAAAAAACATGTCACATGAAAAGATGCTGAGCAAGTGGAGAGGGTTTTTGGCTGCAGTTCTCAGTTGTAGGCAGAGAAATCTCTGGGTATCCTCGAGACTGCTGAGGACAGCTGCCAGGGCCTCCCTTCCACCACACAGCTGTGTGAAGCCTGCTGGTCTTCCTTCCTTCTGCGGAGTCCATCACTGCTGCATTTGGCAACATTGTCTGTGGGTAAATAATGCTGTTTTCTCTTCGACCAGATCAAAGGAAGTTGCTAAAAGGTAAAACAATGTCACTCTTCCCATTAAACTTGCTTTTACTTTGCAAATATAGTATCTTTCATAAATTTCATGCTTTCATTAACAGGTAGTAGGTGTCATAGTCTAGCCTTAAAATGAAATGGGATAAAAGTTAACTTGCCTCTATTTTCATTCTAACACGGTAAATAGCAACAGATATAACTCCAACAGAGACTCTTTGGCATCCTCAGAATTTCTAAAGGGATTTTGACATTAAAAATTATGACATTGGCTGGGTTATGGGAATAAACCTTTATCAAAAGAGAAAGTAAAGCATAGTATCAAAAATGAATAATAGAAATGGATTTGGTGTTAAAATGAAGAGATTGGTGTCTCGGTTAAAAGAAGAAAGAATCACAGAGAAAAAGTATATTTTCAAGAAATCCAGCTAAGAAGGATGATTTTTTAGACAAAAGACTCATATATAAGTCTTCAGAGAATATGGGAAAATAAAATTCAGACAAGTGCCTTTCCTTTTGAGAGTACCGTGGAAATTGTAGAGGAGGAATTTGGGTACGTTCGCTCTAGCTCACTGATAGAACTTTGTAAAGAAGAGAATGTTACAGTTCTAGAGATACGGATGGTCAAAGTATTTGTAGAGTGGCAAAGTGCCAGTTAAATTAATACAAGAACTTAAGTGGATGCCTGAATTGATTTTAATTAACAGATAATTCAGGGCACAACCTAGATGGTGAGTAATTGTGAATTGATTACATAAATTATGTCCTTTTGGTTACTTTCTATAAAATACAATGAGTTGAAAAATGATCACAAGTGAGAAAGTAGTCCTAGAATGTTTGGAAACCTAGAAAAAGGATGGGAAGGATGGAGATAAAAATACTAATATTGTCCATCTGTAAATGATGATGTGATTATTATATTTTGTCCTTTTGTAGACTTACATCTTCCACAAATAACAATAATGATAATAACATTGCAATAAAGTTGCTCTGTAGAACTGACTGACACTCTTGTTTTCTTGAGATGGCCCTGAGTTGAAACCTTTCCACTGCCCATCAGCCATTCCCGGGGACTCATCTGTGGAGCTAGTTTCTTCATCTTTGTTCAAACTGTAGCTGCATTCATATTGCTTGTGGATTCAAGGGCTCCAAGGTGTGCTAATTGATTTTATTTTGCAAATTGAGAACCAGACAGTTTATAGCAGTGTGATGAAGCCTCCTGAGATGATGAACACAAATGAATGTGGAAGCATATCCTCCACGTTTCCTGTAAGCATCTTGTGGCAGGAGACTCTATAACTACTCATCATAAATAATTTATTGCCTCCAGTGGCATGCTAGATACCTGACAAGACTGTTGCCATGGGAACATCAATGTTCATATACAGTTCAAGTCTATTCTCAGAAGGTGGAATGAGAGTTTGGGTTATCTTTATGTTACAGATGTGGGAATGTAGGCACTGGGGAAGCTAAGCAGCTGGCTCAGATCTGACAGTGAACCCAAAGAAGAAGAGCTGGGCTGAATCAACTGATGCTCAGTCCAGGCCACTCCACTCTTAGCTGAGACTAGAAGAGTTTGCAGATGTTTTTGATGTGAGTTTAGCTGGGCAGGGATTCTTTACTAGGGAGACACCAGGACAGCACATACATGTTCAAAGTGGGCACTGGTGACATTGTTACCTGGAACAGCTCTGTAGGAGAAGGAAGAGGACTCCACAGCTCAAAATTAATCTTAGGAGTGGAAGTCACCACTGAAAAGATTCGCCTGGCCAGAGTCTCCTAATGAGCAGGCAGTATTCTGAGCCAGCAGGAAGAAGGAAGCAAAAAAGTGCACCACCCAGGGAGAAGGGCTGGGAAATATTTAGACCTCCTAGGAGGTCTGCTTTAGTCTAACAAGTAGACCCTATGAGGAATACACAGTAGGACAGATGGGAAGGCTAAGGGGTTTTAAAGTAATAATTGGTAAAGGCAGTAACAGCCAAGTTTCTTCTCTTCTTTCTGGGTAGGTCATTTGCATATCCCACCTTCTGATGTCCACTTAGGTTTAAGAAAAAAGAGAAATGGAAAAAGGTCTGACCAGAGAATAGAAGCATTTTATGTAGAGGTTGTAAGCTAGGAAAACAATGTAACAATTAGTCAAAGGCTTTAAAAAGCAGTATTATTGTTCCATGAAATTAATATAAACAGTATATCCGCCCAGTCTCAGTCACATTGTAGAAAATAATACTTAATTTTACTTCACTCAAATAGCAAAGGATTGACAGGAGAAAAGACGGTAAGAGCCAGAGGATCCAGTTGTTTACTCTGGCCCTGAGGAATGGAGTAGATATCTGGGCCAGAAGTCAGACACGTTCTGCAAAGGGTCAAATGGGAAACATTCCAGGTGTTGCAGCCTACAAAGGGCCTCTTCAAAAATGTAAAGTCACCCATAGCTCAGCTGCTCAGAAGCATAATGTGTTGTGTCCTCCTCTGAACCATTACATTAAGGCTAAGTGCTACAAAGAAAAGCAGGGCAGGAGGAAAGGATGGCATTATCGTCATCAGCTCACTGATCCTCTCCCACACTTGGGCCACCTTGCTCACACTGGATATCCATCCCTGGTATATATACTTATTGACTCAGTGAATGACAACTATATTCAGAGAGCTGGTGAAATGTGATGATTTGCCTCTACCTCTTCCTTTTATCTTTCTAAGAGGATTTGGATTGATTCTTCTTGAGTCCTCAAAGTCACAGTAACTGGCCTTTGCTCTCTTCTGCCCAATCAATAATGGAATGACTGAATATTATGATTTGAGGAACCATGTATTTTATAGGGATGGATATATATGTGTGTACACACATCATATACACACACACACACATCTGTGCTTGGGGCTGGGGATTTAGCTTGGGCCTGGAGTGCCTGAAAACTGAATTATAGCCCCAGCATTGAAAAATAAAAGCATTTGTTTGTACACACACATACATAACTGTACTGAGAGACAGCTAACATGGAGTATAGGCCTCTTTTATGTGGAAGGATCGTGGTGAATGGTACCAGCTATTTCCTGATAAAGGAAAAGGAAATATCCCAAGTTAACTTGTTCTAGTGTGTCTAATAACTCTTTTATGATAACCCACATAAGGCACTGGAAGGTAGAACATTAACATTTTACCGGTATAAAATAGAATTGTAGGAAAGTTGACTAATCTGCTCAAGTTCCCAAAATAAGTAAGTTTCAAACCAAGTCTCTCTGTTTCTTAACTAATGCTCTTTAGGAGAAAATTGTGTGCTAAAGGTTGAGTTTCTGGCTCTGCCATCAACATGCACTATGACCTCTGTGATGATCACATCCAGTAAAAATATAAGTAGTTTCCTCCTCTGGGACCAGAAGACTTCCTAAGTGTTATAAGATAGATCACAGCACTACTTGGTGTTCAATAAATATTTACAGACTCTGACTTTTGTTGAACATGTAAACTGACTGACACCCTCGAGAAAGGAGAAGGAAGTGTGTGGAAGAAATGCCCTATGTATCACCCTTTGAGTGACTACACAAGAGGACAGAGGGAAGGAGTGTGAAGCACCGCTATGGCATCCTTGGGAGTGTAAACACAGCTAAGAAAGGACAGAGATTTGGAGACTAGAAGGATCCTGACCTCTGGATGAACATCAGCATTTGTCAGTGAGGTCCAAAGAATTGTTGGTTTCACTTTTGTTAGGAACAAAAGTTTAGTTTGAAATTCCACACGGAAACAAACACAAACCTATTCTTAGAACAGTTCTCATGGAACCCCTCAGGCCAGCTTAGGGCTGGGTTTGAAATTTCTTGCTCTTTTATCTTCCTCCTGCACCCACATGTAAGTCAACACTACGTCTGCATTTAAGGACAGAGGGTGAGCTCTTTCTCCTCTGCTCTGCAGAGCACTTACCAGTTATCCTGGGCAGAGATGGTGAGAACTTCTAGCGCTCTTTGATTCAGGCATGTTAACTGAATAGCTGAAGTTATTCAGTCAGAAGTTTACATCTGTTTTTGTTTGGTACAGCGTTCTCTGAGAAGGTGCTGTTCTCAAGCAGGCTCTCTCCTGCGTTGTGGGACCATTACCAGTGTCTCCAGCTTGATTCATCCTGGGTACCTTCAATTTCAGGCCCTTTCAAGGCTTTGGATTGCTTTTGGCTATGTGTCACCCATGTAGAGATAATATATTGAAATTATTTACCTGTATTTAGATTATTGTTATTTGGCACCACCATTATAAATGAGCACACAGACACCTGATGGATTTTATCAAGCTTAGGTCTGGATTGAGCAATCTTGGCCCATCTAAGCTAGCTCATAATTCTAAACCTGAATAAAGCCCCAAATAATATACATACATCCCCTGGGCTGTTATTCCCCACACTATGCCGATGTTCCAGGCAATGTGGAATGATGTTTTTTTTTCTCTAACCCATGGTGTGTGTTCACCTTCCTACTCTTGGCATCTTCTCTTCTTCTACTGGAGACTTTTTCTACTCTTCTTGTGGAAGCTTCTTCTTCCCATCAAACTCTGCTTCAGAAGTCGAAGCGCCTACCTCTGTCTTTGCCCAATCTCAGGCCTCAGCATTCATTGAACTAATCAGAGACAATGGATAACAAGAAACATAGCCCAGCTTCCCTTGGTGTGCAGCAAGCAGGTTTCTGGGAGCAGGTTAACTAACATTTAGAATGCATAACATCACCCATCAACCCTGACTTCCCCTTTTTAGTTTTATGTTTCCTATCATTTTAAATTGCCAGCTTTGTTGTTTATAATTTGCTACGCCCCTCAGTTCATCTTTCCATTGTGAGGAGACCTCCAGAGGGTTCTGTTGCTTTCTGTGGGTTTGTTTGCTTGGCACATTAAAATTAGAGAAAATATACTATCATAATACTCATTTTCTATGTAATCACTATGCATGTTTTTAAATTCATTAAAACTTGGGGGCTGGAAATACAGCTCAGGGGGTAAGTATTCACTGGCTGCCCTTGCAGAGAACCCAGGTTTGGTTCCCAGCACTCACATGATGTGATGGCTCACAGCCACTTATCACTCCAGCTGCAGGGGAGCCCTCTTCTGACCTCTCTGGGCAGCATGGATGCATGTGCTACACAGAAAACATGCAGGCGGAACCCTCATACACATGAAATGAAATAAATCTAAAGTGTTAAAACGACAGAAATTTCTTCAAGAAATGAAGAGATTCCCCTTTTGAGCATCTGCATCTGTAGAAAGCAAATCTCCCTAAATCTGGCTCCTGGCAGATGCAGGCCTGACACATATGTGGTGGGTCTTGTCAGAAGACTCTCGATGTCAGCTGTAATGTTTCGGATGATCACAGTTACAAATGTTTGTGCACACAGTATCCAGCCACAGTGATCTTCGTCTACATGTTTCATTATCTGACCTACTTCTGTATGAATAAGCTTTGAAGGTGTGCATAAATGTTTTGTCAATGCAACTGTCTTTAGTACACCTAAGTGCTTCTACTTGACAACTATGCATGTTAGTGTTGCTTATGTTATTGTGTAACAAATCTTATAAACTATTATTTCCACAGAGATTGGCCAAACTCTACCTACTGAGTGTTGGGATTTAAGGTGAGCACCACTATACTCAACCAGACTTGTTTTGCTTATGTGTCTCTGTGTAGGATGCTTTAGTTACTTTCTATTGCTGTAAGATGCCTTGACCAAGGTATCTTATAAAACAAAGTGTTTCATTTGGCTTAAGGTTTAGAGGGTTAGAGTCCATGACAGCAGAGCAAAGGAACAGCTGAAAGCTCACATCCTGACCCACAACTATGAGGCAGAGAGAAAGAGAGAGAACCCTGGGAATGGCTTGAGCATTTGAAACCTCAAATTCCACCCCCCCCCC
>CAJQZJ010011617.1:645635-713568 GCA_907164525.1 Lophiomys imhausi
ACACTTCCTCCAGTAAGGCCACACCTACTCCAACAGTGCCATACCTTCTAGTCCTTCTCAAGTAGTGCCACTCCCCGATGTCTAAGCATTCAAGTATATGAGTCTATGGAGGTCAGTCTTATTCAAACCAGCATGTACTTGTATAGCATACACTTTACCAATGAAGTCCCTCTGCCACGTTTTCATGTTCCTCAAATAAATTCCCTATTTAAGATATAAATAAGTATATATTTTTAAATTATTAAATTATGTTTTCAGACTTTTACTTGTGGAATTTTGATGTCTTGGAATTTTAGTATTTGAGGTTGGAGCATTTGATTCTGTGTATTTCAAGACTGTGTCTGAGAGCCAGGCCACTTTCAACCTCACATGTGAATGGAGAATACTCTACTGAAGTAATTCTGAGCACACAAAAGTTTATATCCAGCCTTAGGTGAGAGACATGAAGAAGTAAGCAACTCAAATGAAAAACTGAAGAACAGGTTGGCTGAGGTGAGTGCTAATCCCAAAGATGGGAGGAGAAATCTCCCAGCATCATCACAGCTAAATTAATTAAAGCAATTTTTTTATTCATGTACATGGATTGTCTCTCCTTAAGAAGGGGTATGAGAGGTCAGCATTGACTAAAAGGAGGGCAAGGCTTTATAGCTTAGGGTATGGGGTTTCCAAATGGAGGAAAATAGGCAAGGTTACAGGAGCAGAACACAGCAGATGGTCAAAACAAGGAAACCATGGTTAAGTAGTCATAACAAGGTAGTCATAGGTGGCCTTATAACATTTTTGGAACAAAGGTAGGGTTGCAAGATAATTATAAACAACTTTTTGAAACACAGGCATGATTATCATCTGGAACAGATAGTGCAGAACCATTTGTAGTTGAGGTTACAGTTGGAACATAGCCCAACCCTTTAGAAACAGATGCTTAAGCATAAAAAGGAATGAATGTAGTTTGTCTTCACTCTAAGATGGCTTTTAAGCCTAAGATGGAGGCAGGCTAGTTCTTCAGTTAGCGTGTACAGAAAAAGCAGAAGACTTCGGGAACGAGAGAGAAAGGGAGGAGATGAAAGATGGGATGCGTGAGTGGTGTGGACTTGTATTTCTACAATAGTCCCAGAAGGAAGTGGGGCTAGATTAAAAAGGCATTCAAAGGGCTATTTATCATCAGGATAAGAAGAAAAGTGGTCAATAAGTGCCTGCATAGGATGCTGTGTGGGAACCCAGATTACAGAGTCACTAGGGAAGACTGCAAGAGACATTTTTTTGCTGTGATTCAGTGGCCAAGGGTGAAATAACACATTGGGACTTAAGCTTCATAAGTAAAGCAATTTCTTATTTATTTTGGACAAAGTATGTAAAGTGAAAGATTTAAGAGTTGTTGACAGACTACAATCAGCATGAAGCCAATCCAAGAGAAAGGCCATTTCCCCGTATCAAGCTAGAGAGCATAGTGGTTCCATGTTGTGGAATAAAAAAGAATGGTTTAAATACTGACTTCTTTATCCGTTAGCGATAAGATCTGGGCAAGTTACTTATTTATTTGTGTACCTTGGCTTCTTCCCTTGGAAAGTAATGAAAATAATATTGTCAGTTCAAGGTATTTTGTGATTTATAGTCACAAAAAGATAACATTAGCAAAAGGTCTTTGTACAGCACTTGGCATATAAGTACCAATTCAACATTGGTCATTGTCTCAGTCTATTTTGTGTTGTTATAACAAAATATCTGAGGCTGAATATTTTACCTGAGAGAGAGAGAATGAGAGAGATTTGTTTGGCTTACAATTCTGGTGTCTATAATATCCAAACAGCATGGTGCTGGTGTCTGTCTATAATGTGACAGAGAAGCAGAGGGAAGTGGGCTTTCATCATGCAAGTGAGGGGAAATGTCACACTTGCTCATAACAAGTGCTGCTCTTATGGTAACATGCCAATTCCAGAACTCACTCATGAGAGGGGTTCATGGGTAACCTGCCAAGGCAAGGACTCACTTGTGAGAATGGATCATTCCTTTCATGAGCACTACTCCCACTGTCTAATTATCTCCCCCTAGATCTGAAAAGTCCTTCACTGATGTGCCACCACACTGGGTAGCAACCTTGTAACACATGAAAAACATCTCATGAGATAGTAGTGACAATATTACTTAGAAACAAAATGATTGATACAAGACAGTATTATATAAAAATGATACCAGAACATGTAACATAGATCAGCTGAGTAAGAAGACCTCCTGGGGGCTGGGTGTGGTGGTACACATTTGGTTTGTTTGTTTGTTTGTTTGAGACAGGGTCTCATCATATAGACCTAACTGTCCTGAAATTCATTATTTAGAACAAGCTGGCCTTGAACTCAGAGATCCACCTGGCTTTGCCTTCAGTGCTGGGACTACCGCCGACAAACTAGCTAAATTTTTTACCTTAACTAGAAGTAAGTTGTTATGGATATTTGTTTGTTTGGTTTGGTTTGGTTTTTCAAGACAGGATTTTTCCGTTTAACAGCCCTGGCTGTCCTGGAATTTGCTTTGTAAACCAGGTTGGCCTCGAACTCACAAAGTTTCACCTGTCTCTCTGTCTCCCACGCGCTGGGATCAAAGGTGTGCACCACCACGCCTGGCTAGCATTAAAAAAAAATTTTGTTTGTTTGTTTTTATTCACTGATTCTAGAACATTTGTGAAGAACCATTACGTGCTAGAAGTATGCGCCAGGTGTTGCAGATACAAAGATAAAACTCCTGCTCTTAAAGAACTACCAGACCAGAAGAAGCGAGGGGGAGAAGAAATACTTACAGAGGTTCAGGGGCGGGCCTGAGAACTGCAAGGAGGTTTGCTCAGAGCAGTGAGGCAGAACAGTTGGGCAGAGCATTTGGTCCAGTGGGATGGGGATGTTACATTTCTTGGGCTTGTGGGTGTGGTTAGAGTCATCTCCCAGCTGGAGGAGAGTAGGGGTTCAGGATCTATAATATTGGGCAGTCCCTTTGAGAAACAAAACTGACAATTGCAAAGCCAGTTGGCGAGGATAGAAGAAATTCTTTCTACCACTCTCCCAACTCTCATGTATCTTCTGAAGACTGCAATGTAAAGCTTTTCATTTTTTATTTATTTATTTTTTGATAGTATAGCTTATCTAATTTCTCAGATGGGGAAAACAACAGCACAGCAAACAAACAGTGGTCAGCAAACATAACTAGGCTTTTACACTGGAGGAGAGGTGACAGGAAGCAGAAAGCAAGAAAGAAACGGGAACCTGGCGGGGGGGGGGGGGGGGGAGCGGAGGGAGACGCGCTAAGGTGGTGATGGGGGCAGCCTAAGGGAACAGAAATGAGAACAAAAAGGGAAAAGTAATACAAACCACAGATTTGACACACACATTGGCAAAATAAACAAAACAGAAAAGTAGGAAAAAAGAAGTAAGGAAAAGGACGATCTAACCAGAGAAGCCTAGATAAGAGCATGATGGGAAAGGTTAAGCCGGAATTTGGTGGTGGTGGTGGGGGTGTTAGGGCTGAGCTGCAAACCCCTGAATAATAAGAAACAGATGGCTGTGGATTGAGAACACGGTTCCAGATGAGCCCTTCAGCAGGTGCCTGTTGACAGGAAGCTGCTGAGTGGTGGGGACATGACTTGGAAAAGCCCACAAACACGTTCACAATGTTCATTTCAACAAATAGTGAAGAAGTCAGAAAGTCCCTCTTGTCACAAAGCGAGTGGTTCCCTGTGGAGTTACACAGCTAAGCAAACAGCTACTAGCACTTTGATGTTCCAGGACAGGGCTGGTGCAGGGCTGGGAGGCAACTGTCAGGTCCCCAGGGACTACCACTGTCCCCCCTAAGCCCAGAGGCTTCTCCTGAGTCTGTTCCCAGGTCTGTAATCCCCCTATTAGGGATGTGCACACCTCAGCCAAGCTAACAAAGTCCAGAACACCAAATGGTTAATCTACAGTAAGAAAAATGAATATGAAAGATTCAGATATTTGCATGCAGTGAATGGTTTAGTCTCTCCTGTTAGAGGAATCTGAGTGGAGACAGACTGCTATCAGAGACTGCTCAGGGACAGGATCACACTAAGGGAATGATGCAGATGATCCTAAGACTGATGCCACAAAGTGCCGAGAGTCCCATGTGTTCTGCTATGTCCCTCCACCATTATATACCTCAAAGGAAATGTCTGTGTTCATGGCCAGTGTGTTCAGGGAACCCACTCCTGGGCACCATGAATGGAGTCTGTTAGGATCAGACTTTATCACATATATATACACATATATATGTATATATATATGGTATATATAATGCCATACTTGAATAATTTCTAGGTTCATATGTGAGGTGAAGTACTAAGCTCATTTTGGGTATGTACTGCTTATTTTCATTCATTAGATCTAATCGATAGTAAGTATGATTGACTTTGGCCAATGAGTAGAATAGCGGAGAAAAGGGGAGGAAGAAACTGAGATTGAGATATATAGCCCTCCTGCATGGGGTCACTAGTTAGCGGTTGTTGGCCCAGATGTCACTGTGGTAGAGTTTGTTCAACAGTTATCTCTTGTGTCCTTTTTTTGTAATCAGAGTGGTAACAGTTCCTAGGTATTCACTGCCCCCAAGACTTGCAATAAGAAAGTCAGGCACGGTGGCACTCTCCCATAATCACTGTGCTCAGAAGATCAAGAGTTCAAGGTCATCCTGTGATACAACACAACCAGTTCAAAGCCAGCCTGAGAGCTACCCACCCCGTGCGTGGGAGGGTGGGTGGCATGGTGATGCACACTTTTAATCCTAAGTCTGGGGAAGCAGAGGTAGGTTAAACTGTGTTCAAGCCCAGCTTGGTCTACAAAAGAAAAAAAAAAAAAGAAAGATAAGAAAAAAAGAGAATTGAATCAAGACACTGCACGGCCAATGTAGGTGTACTTAAAGCCTGTCTACAGCATCATAAACACCGCCTCCATTAACATTCCTCAGTAATTCACCTAATATGGCAGGATGCTGACTTTTCAAGCTTTTTTTTTTAGTCATCACTCTCATTATCATTATATGTGGCTAAATGTATTTTATAGTGATTGAGATCCCAAAAGTCTAGAAATTTCATTTTTTACTTTAGAAAGAATAAATGTTAAGTGATTATTTCCTATGATATGAATATAGAAGTAAAAATTCAAATTTTAAATTGAAAAGGTATATTAAAGAGCACCTAAATCTTATGAGCGAAACTGAAGCAAGTAAGGCCTGTGATTGATTGGCCTCACAGAGGTTATCAGCTGTGGAACTGGAGTGAGCCTGTTTGCTGGCTAGCTTTATGTCAACTTGATACCAACTAGAATCGTCAGAGAGGAAGGAATCACAGTCGAAAAAATGCCTTCATAAGATTGGGCTGAAGACAAGCCTGTGGGGCATTTTCTTAATTGGTGGTAAATGTGTGAGGATTCAGCCCAATGTGGGTGGTACCACCCTGGGCTGGTGATCCTGGGTTCTTTGAAAAAGCAGGCTGAGCAAGCCGTGAAGAGCAAGCCAGAAAGCAGCACCCTTCCATGGCCTCTGCATCAGCTCCTGCCTCCAGATTCCTGTCCTGTTTGAGTTCCTGTCCTGGCTTCCTTCAATGATGAACAGTAAGTGTAAACCAAATAAAACCTTTTCTCTCCAACTTGCTTTGGTCATGCTATTCATCACAGCAATAGAAATCCTGTCTGGTTCTTAGGCTTTTGCTATTCTATTATCACTGTGGGCATTACTGCGAGGCCTGGTAGTAGAGATCAATAGCAGTGTTGTCTTTCATCAAATAGGAACTGATATGAGAGAGCTGGGTGTGACAGCCCAGGCCTGTAGCCCCAGTCTCAGGAAAGGAGGGGACAGAAGGATCAGAAGACGAAAGCTAGTCTGAGCTACAGGAGACTCTAGCACAACAAATAAATAGAAATAAGCCAGGCAGTGGTGGCTCATGCTTTTAGTTCTAGCACTTAGGCAGATCTCCGGGTTAGAGGTTACCCTGGTCTCCAGAGTGAGTTCCAGGACAGCCAGGGCTACACAGAGAAACCCTTCCTCAAAAAAAAAAAAAAAACAAAAAACAAAAAAACCTAAATAGAAATAAATAAATATGGCATGGTGATTTTTTTTAGTGGGGGGGAGTAGCATTTCTTTCTTTCTGTGAGAGGTAAAGTTACGTTCTTCCCTTAAGAACAGGCTCAGTTCTTTGAATTGCACAATGGCAGGGATGGTGTGTGGCTCCCAAACTTGGTGTTGAAATGAAACATGTGACTCTGTCCTTGCTTTCTTTCAGACATATGCAAGGACGGAAGCTGCCCTGTTGTAAAGAGTCAGGGACAGAGGTCAACCACCAGCAGCTTTTGGTGGGCTCTGTCTTCCAACCAGCCTGCAAGTAAAAGAAGTCCTGGAGACAGCTTGACTTCCCAGAACCAAAACCATGCTCTGAACTGCTCTGAAGCTCCTAAGTCCGGGAAACTGAGTTAACAAGTGGTTTATGGTGCTGTGTTTGAGGGTAACTTGTTAGACTGCAATAGTTAACTGATATGGTATAACAGGGAAGGGGAAAGGAAACACAGCAAGGAAAAGGAAGAGGCTTCAGAAAAATATGTGCTGCCCTGCCTGTAAAACACTCTTACACAGCACCCATATAATTCACTCAGAGGATAACCAACGCACACACCTAATAAATTGCCAAAGCAACAGATTTGGAGCCCAGAATGTCATGGCTTCTAGAAGAACACAAGAAAAAAGTGTTTTAGGATTGAAAAAGTTTCCAAATGGGACTCTGGGCAAGCCAGGGTCTGTAGAAATCTAGGGGCAAATTTGGTGAGAGGTCAGACAAAGCAGAGAAGGCAAAGAGGGGAAAGGCAGCCTGGGAGGATAATTCTGTGTGACCCTTAGAGGTTCCTGAGCGAGATGGGGAAATCACTAGTGCCATGACTTCATTTCCATTTTCCCCAGAATCAAACAAAATTTATCTGCCAAAGCCTATTCAACAGGAGGGAGCATATTGCAAATGCAGTGATAAACCAGAATGTTCCAGGAACTCTGATTTCAACTTTATTAAATTCTCTAATGCTCAGACATTTGCTATTGCCACTTAAACTTCAGCGTTGCAGTCGAAGGCACTCGGTGGGTTTGAATTTAGACCAACTTCCTTTACATAATTTTATTGCAAATATTCGTTGTAGTCAGTGTCAGGAGATCCCCTGGGCCTAAAATCATGCTAGGAAGAAACTTGACTTTGAGGATTATAAAGCCAATAAGAGAACTCCCAAAAGGAGCTGGAATGAGTGTTTTTGTATTAAGAGATAGTCATCAATACAACGAGGCATAAACCTTCTAAAAATAGAGCCAGTCTGTGGGCCTGCCTTCTAAGTGTGTGAAATATACAAAAACGCTAGGCAAAATGTGATTAGAACTCCCAAGCTTTACAGGGAAAGCTAAAATAAGGCAGGAATATTCATGCAACCTTCTGAAATCTGCATAACAATAGAAATGCTTAAAATATATTGCCTGGGAAAATGCTAATGAAACATTAATAAGCAAAAATATGTCTGTGCAGAATTGGTGGAGGAGGGGGGCGATCAAAGACCAGAGGTCTAATGTTTATGGAAGAGCCAAGGTCTGTAAATACAAAGAGGCAGAATTAGAAGTGCTTGAGGTGGTCTGCTTTATTTTAGGAAAACACCAAGAGGGGAAAAAAACATGAATTATGCTCCAAAATTTAATTCTAAAAAATACCAGTTTACTATCTATCAATATTAGAAATCTGCAAAATTCTAGTTTTTCTTTATGCTTTCTTGGTTTTGAAGTACCTACCATCAGCTGTACCATTGTTTTAAAATACCCTTTTTATAAACTCTAGTTCAGGTTTAAGGCCAGTATTGTGTATAAGTAAGGTAAAGAGCATATGTAAGTTGTAGCCTACAAAAATAATATTATTGTAAAGATGACATGAACAGATGGATTCTGTTTTCATTTTGGTGACAAATATGTAGGTCTTGATTCAGTATAAACAACTACAGAGAGATTGAGGTGGCAAAGAAGAAAAATATAAAAAGAATGAGAAAAGAAAAGAAAAAATTTCATTAGAATCATGAGTAGGATTTTTCAAAAGGTGAAGAAACAAAAGGTTATCCTTACCTGGCAGGGGAGACACCATGATGGGAAAGGCAGCTTCCCTAGGCAAGGCTCATCCATTGCAGTCCAGAAAAGTGTGTGCTGACTCCTGTGGTTTCCCCAAATGTGGGAAACTCAACTGCACACAATTTGTGGTAGTGAGGACTGCATTGGCACGCTCCCTTTTTAAAAATTAAGGCAATAAATGTAATTGGAAGATTGTAATTGCTGAATAAAGAGGCTCAACACTGGTACAGCAGTGTACTTACTACAGGGTTTTAAATCACAATGGTTGTGAGGTATCTCTACTGAGACCCAAGTAAAAGGGGAAGTCTGTGCCTTAAGGAATCTTAGAGATTATCTAGAATCCAGTTCTACTCAGAGAGACAAAGAGATCCAAGAATAAGTTTGAAATGTGAACCTGTTCTCTTATTCTGGCTTTTGCACAGCTCTTGCTACCTATGGGCTTCACGGGCTTCCTCTGAAGCCTCAAAGAAGAAAAGGACCACACATTAGGAATACGCTGTGCTTGGCATGACAAACCAAACAACATGGTCACCCTTTCGAAAACTGAAAAGGTTTAAATTACTAAAGGGATAGGTTGATTTAAAGTTAGAGGAAATTGGGAGTGGTGAGACTGACTCTGAGATGAATTCACATGATTAGACACTAACACTACTTAGAAGCTGCGAGATGGGCCGGCTGACACCCATTCCACTGGGGGGATAGAAGAGATGGAGTGTGCCAGCTCTCAAAAGTTGGTGGTCAGTGAGAGGGTCACTTCAGGTGTTTGGAGTTCAAGTTTGTAGAAAGACAGAATTCTTCTGGTCAGAGAACTGTTATTTAAATAAAAAGTGGCAGACAGAAATGGATTGATGCAGTTTACAGGTGTGATAGCAAAGGTCACACAAGAACACAGAAATTATTTAGAATGTTAAGGAATTATTTTCCCCCAAATAATAGTGCAGCCAGGCTTTGGAGAGAAAAATCTCTCTCTAATGAGTAAAAATAAAAAAAAGTTCATAACAAAAATCTTAAAATGAGTAGTTGAGGATAATCTTGTTAAGGTTATGTTATGTTGACGACTGTGGAGTATAAACATGGGGAGAACCTCATTGAAAATACACATTAATATGTCAATAATAAAAAATTGACATTTGATAAATATAACTGTGAATGTTTCACATCCTCTCTCTTTTTATATCAAACTTCTGAATGTTTTAAAAGGAAACATTAATAAGTCTTATGAGTAAAGCAATATTAGCTTACGAGTAAAAAAAATCATCAACTATATTCTTTTTCATGAGTAATGCTGACCTATATCCCATTTCCCGTCAGCATTAGAGTCTCTCGCAATTATGCAATTAAGCCATCTGGGATGACCAACCAACCAACCAACCATGCAAGCTATGGGGAGCTGGAGGTGCTTTAGAGGTGGCAGCCCTGTGGAAAATGGGCAGTTTTGCTGACTGCTTTGGGTGGGTGGGGATGATGGATCTGAGCCAGTGCTGCATAATGGTGTCAGCTGCTCTCACTAAAGCTGGCCCACTGATCACTTCTTCCTCTTCTGCCTAATAGGGAATAATGGAGTGCCCAAGCCTTATGCCAGCAATCAACACGAACCATTTCCAATCACCTTGCCCAGTGAAGTCTTCCAGGGTATTCTTTTAAATCATCCTATTGTTTCTCACAATTTAGTAATTTATTTCCTACTTATTTGCTTCATGCTACTTCCTCAGTCTGACTATAAAGACAGGAACATTTTTGCTTTATCGTGATGGTCTTTCTAAGTAATGGCAACCCCGAGTGTGGTGCCTAGACCAGAGTAAGTATTATAAATAACGTTGAGTTCCTGGATGTACTCTCTTTTAGAGAGCCACTGCATCTGTTACAAGAAATACTCCTTAATCTATGCCAAACAGGTAAGTCTCCATATTTTTTAATCCTGGGAAGTGGTTGCATTTCAAATATCTTCCAAGGCTATTCTGATTCATTTTCTTGGTGGAGCTCTCAGCATTAATATTTCTGATTCACTGGGGTGTGCAACAAAAATGGGAAATATAATCTAAATACATAATTCAGCCCATGAAATTAGTATCCTGGACATATTGTTATTCTCATTGATGACAAACTCAGGCCTTGACTACCTACCTAAAAGTTGCCCATCCTCTCTAGATTTTTGCATGCCCCCAAAGGCATGTTTCTCAGGGTTCTTTAAAAGTGTTGGATTCTATGTAAACACATAGAGAAGCCATGGTAGGCTGTGTGGCTATCAAGACTGAACTGCTACTGTGAAGTAACATTGCAGTGTAAACAATACTTTTGCCAGCACTCTATACTCCTTCAACCTTTCCTCATTTTTTGGAGACCTTGTGAATACAAGGCATGTTTAAGAGAAATTTCCAAAAAAGCAAAAAGTAGCAACAGTTGGAAACACTAGTATAACATTAACTTTACTGCCAGACCTGATGGCACAGGCCTGTAATCCTAACTACTCTGAGTCAAAGGTATGAGATTCTCAAATTCAAGCCCTGCCTTGGGTACCAAGTAAGTTCAAGGCCATCTAGGCAACTCAAGGAGACCTTATCTCAAAATAAAAAGTAAAAAAGGGGGTGAGGTAGGATAGTGCCCAGCAAAGGATGCCTGGTTAGCATATGTGAAGCTCTAGATTCAGATTCTGACACTTAATTTTTTTTAACTTTATCATACATCAAGTGTATACAAGCAGAAGATAAAGCCATTGGTATTCTAAACATTGATGATCTCACTTTTATACAGTCACTGAGAATTCCCAAACAATAGTATTTGTTGAAATCCTCTCTCAGTATCTGTTTATATTTTATAAACTTCATGTGTTTTTTTTAAAGCATCTATCTTTCTTAGGCACCCTTATTCTATTAGAATCTACAGTGAATAACGTATTTCCTGAGAAAGCAAAACCTTCCCAACAGCTGTGGCTTTGTACCAGCAGTATCTAGGAAAGGATTCACCAAGATGTAATCCTTTGTGTCTGTTGCTGAGTTGCTAGGATTCCTCAAAGTGGTCCTCTTCATTTCTGTGTAGCAGGTAACATCTTTGAAAAAGATTTGGTTACTAAGTAGATTTCTAGTTGATAGAGTTTGAATATATTCTACTGATCCTGATTCTACCACTGAATGATTGGAAAACTTTGGGAAGGCCATTTTGAATCTTCATTTGTCCTTTTTTCTCATGTACAAAATGAAGTCATTGAATAAAACACTTAGCAACAAAAACCCTTCTTCAGTAAGATATTTTGTCAAAGCCTGAGAAATATAACATGATTGAAATAAAATATAATTTCAATTAACTTACCTTGAAATTTAAAATGCTATTTTATGTCTATTTGAGTATGAAATATACTAATTCCCATTCATAAATTATGGTTCTCTGAACGTCTGCACCCTGTGAAGTCCTGGAATAATCCTCCTGGCATCATGAACAAGCCAGGCCATTCCTCTTTTCTTACAGATTAGTTTCTAGAGACAGACTAAATAATTCCCCAATTAAAATTAAAAATTATGTAAAATAGAAGTGAGTGCTCAAAATAGGAAATGATTACTTCTGGCCATAGCATCAGAAGTAATCATGAGGAAGTCTGTATTGTGGCCTTTGACCAAAGGTCAGATTTATGAATGGGCAAGGCAGGTGAAGATTTCCAAGTAAGCAGACCTGGTAAATTGTCCAGAGGTAGGAAATTGGAAAGCACTGCTCAGTGAGAGAAATGCAAGTGTTTCTGTTTGTTGGTGGTGTAAGTGAAATATAGGGCATTTGAGCTAAAGCTGGGAAATTAGACCTAATCAGATTATAGCTTATAATTATGAGATTATTTTTATTCTTCAGGTAATAGAAAGCCTTAGGAGGTTTTATTGCTATGACTAGCTTTCTTTTCTTTTCTTTCTTTTTTGTCTGTTTGTTTAAGCAGAAAATGATATAAACAAAAATAACTAATTTAGAAAAGATTTCTCAACTAATGCATAACTAGTAATAGAAGAGACCAGAGGGCTAATTAGGAGATCATAGCCTTGGAGAAAAGATACAAAGACCTATTGATGGATATGTCTCAAACCAAATCATTTCAATTTCCACACACCCCCAAATTCACACACTGAAACCTTTTCCTTCAATGTGGTCATATTTAGAAATGGGCTCTTGGTGCAGAGCCAGGTTAAGCAAGCTCATAAGAATTAGGGCCTAACCAACAGTACTGGTAGCCTGAGAAGAGGAGGAAACACCAGAACGCTGTCCTTCCATGTGCATAGAACACACAAAAGACAGGTGAACATATTTGTAAGATCACCACCTACAGGTCAGAAGAGAACGCCACCAGAACCCACTCAGACAAGCACCCTATTGCTGAAGGTCCATCCTCCTAAATGATGAAGAAATAAATTTCTGTTGTTAAAACCAGCCCATCTGTGGTTTGTTATATCAGTCTGAGTTCACTAAGATGGTCAGTGACATTAGGGACACAGGGCATAGACTCAATAGGACTTCACTGCTCCTCCACTTAGGAATGTGGGCCACAAAAGTTAACTGTTGCTTCGAGAGTCTAGGCCAGTATCTTGAGGTCATGATGCCATTTACAGAGTCAGGCAATGAAAGAGAGGAAGAATCATCCTGAGGGACAAAGCTTGATTTTTATTTCAAACAAATGGGTTGTTGAATTTCAGATGTAGGTAACACAGCCTTCCATAACCTTCCCGCAGAGAGAGTTGAGAATTTGGTGGTTAAAAGGTTGAACACAAATCTTACTTAATTTGCAATCATATGCCAAAGTATGCTGCCACAGACTTACCATATATGAACAAAAATCATTAAGGTACAATGTGCAGCAGACAGAAAAAGCTATTTGTTCAGTAAGAGAAAGTAGCTATTTCTGTGTGCTATGGCTTATATATTAGACATGGCTTATATATACATTTATGACTCTAGAGCTTCCTCACTGAAGAAATGGAAAAGGTAAGTCTATCTTTAAAATGGGAAATGCTACATGATTTAGACACCCGCAAGAATCCCCTTGTGTTCTGATAATGCCCTGAGAAAGACTAAACAGAGTTTAGAGGACCCACACAGTTCAACAAACAAAAGATACTATGACCTTGAAGTAGGGTAAATGGCAAACTGTTTTCCAAACAAAGCACACATTTACTCTAAGAGGGCTGAGCACACACAAAAAGGCACAGTCTTTCCCACAGGGATACAAATTAGCAAGAGAATTCTACACCTGGGAATCTTGAATTTCACTAGTGCAGCGGAGGTACCTCTGTTAGAGAAGCCGAGCAAAAGAGGAAATTACTGAAATGGAACATGATATTACGAAACCAAGGAATGCTTCGTAAGTGTTCAACTAAGTGAGAAAAGAAATAGGATATTTAGAGAATGCCTTAAGGACCCTGGCCTGTAAGAAGTGCCTCTGTGAGTTATCAGTCTCTGATTCCTTAAACTTGAAGATGCAAATTGGAATTTCCCACTCAAACAGTTCAATCCCCTCAATATAGAAATCGCAGTATCTTTGTTTTATGGTTCTGTAAACCTAGATATGTAGGGGTCTTTGTAACCTAATCCCTATTGTAGAAATTGATTCAGTCAAACAGCATGCTATTCCCACTTCTCTCAGGGCTTCACAAGCTATTTCTAATCGCTACCTCTCTTGCTGTTTAAGGGACATGTTTTTGAAGACTGTATGTTATTATTTCTTGATTCTCCATTTTAGAATTCTCATTGACTACAAATTACAGAATATTGGGATTTCCTGTTTTTAGTTCAAAATCCCACAGTAACTGTCTCTCTCTCTCTCTCTCTCACACACACACACACACACACACACACACACACACACACACACACACTGAGAGAGAAAAGGGAGAGGAAGGGGGAAGGAGAAAGGAAAAAAGAGAGAGGAGAGAGGGAGACAAAGAAAGAGAATGTCATACTACATTTTTGATGGTTTCCACACTCATATTTTACCTTATGATTGTATAAATATTGCTTGTGGCTAAACTACGCAGTATTCTATAACTTTGATTTTTTCAGAGTGGACTGCATTGTTTGCAATTGTTTAGTTTTCTCTGAATCTATTGTTTATTTGCTTTCCAGACTGTTTTTCAGAGATGGACATAATCAAACACATTAGATCACAATTTCTTTTTCCATGAGGACTTCCTGTGATGTGTTCTTCATTTCTGCTCCACTGGACCCAGATGATATCTAGCCCTGCCTAGCAGCATCTATAGTGGTCCCTATCCACTACCACCTCAAGAATAATCTGTATAGAAATGGTTAGAAATGGTAGTTAAAGCTGGTGGGTTTTTTTTTATGAGATCACCAAGGGAGTATGGAGAAATATGTCAGGGTGCTTCAATATTTAGAGGTCAGGAGGGTAAGGCATGTTCACTAAAGGAGACTGGAAAGATCAGTTTTGGGGACAGAAAAAGAAGAGAGAAAAAGTGATGATGTGTGAGCCAAGGGCAGAAAGTGTTTTTGTGGGCTCCCTTGGCAAAGCTGCTCCACTATGAAGCTAAAACATAGGACCTGTTCCT
Organism: Lophiomys imhausi; assembly: GCA_907164525.1. Lineage (NCBI taxonomy): Eukaryota > Metazoa > Chordata > Mammalia > Rodentia > Muridae > Lophiomys > Lophiomys imhausi. The sequence continues at coordinate 660,287 of CAJQZJ010011617.1, forward strand.
TCTTAATTGCTTTCCCCTGATTAAGTCAGGCCCAAGATAATCTTCCTTTTGGTTAATTGAAAACCAACTGCTTTGAGACTTTAATTCATCTGCAAAAGCCCTTCCCCTCTGTCACAGTCTATTGGTTAGAAGTAAGTCATAGTTAGCACTCCCATGCAGGGGAGAGGATTATTCAGGGCCTGACTACCAGAAGGCAAGAAGCAGGGGACATCCCAGTCATCTTGCCTCAGAATGGTTCAGTTGGAGAGGAAACTGTGATGCCACCAGAGAGGTAATTTGCAGGAGCAGCATCCTCTGGCGGGTTGGAGAAAGAAGGAACAGTCGCTGACCTAGTAGGATACACAGAGGCTAGAGGGAGTCAGTGGTATGAGCACCTTAACACTTAGCCCATCTGTCCCCTCCATGGGCTTCATCAGTGTTCTATGCTCTGCTCAGTGAGATGTGATCCTCCTTGTTGCCTCCCTCTGGCTGACCCCTCACCCAGGCCCAGCTTTCTGCACTCTCTAGTTTAGTCAAGTTTGTTCAAAATTTGAGTAGACAATTCTCATTTGCTCATCTCTTTTCCTTTCTTTTTCTTATTATATATTTGGTTAAAAATTAACTAGGGGGAAAGGGGAGGTGTAGCCAGGTTGGGGTAGAGATGAGAGGAGTGAAGGGAGGGATTGAGAGTGAATATGATCAAAATACATTGTATGAGATTCTTAAAGAACTAATAAAATATTTTTAAATTAACTGACAAAATAAACATAGTACAAAATTGTGACTTTATACATTTTAAGAACACAATCCTGCAACGTTAAATATATTCACATTGTTACACAACCAATTCCAAGTTTTTTTTTTTTCCCCCTCTTACAAAACTGAAACTCTTTACCCACTAAAACAAGAAGTTTGCCTTCTGCTGTCTCCAGCCCCTGGCAACCTGCCATTCTTTCTGTTTCTATGAATTTTGATGATTTTACTTGACTTGTATTTGCAGATTCAAACAGTATTATTTTTTTAGGATTGGCTTATTCAACTTAGTATAAAGTCTTCAAGCATGTGCCAGGATTTTTTTTCCTTTGAAGACACTAAATTAAAAACAATTTTAATTTTATTGGTGTTCTCTTACTTTTCTGCTTATGTGATTCCCCACCATCCCTTTAACTATGACTTGGTAGGATTTTTGAATAACAGAGATAAATGTGTGTCCAATCTGTTTTTCAAAAGGAAAACCACATTCTTTTTGTGAAATATGATGTTTAAGGACATACTCTTTGATACTTTTTAAAATCACCTTAACTTTGCAGGACCCATTGGAGAAGAATAGAATTACAAAAGGAGTTTGCAACTAGTCTGCCTTGAGTCTAAGACCATTTTTTTGTTTGTTTTGTTTTGTTTGCTTTCTGAGACTAAACTGTAGACCAGGCTGGCCTTGAACTCAGAGATCTGCCTGCCTCTGCCTCTGGAGTACTTGGATTAAAGGCCTACACTGTGACTGCCATGACCACCCCAGCCTGGAACATATAAATTCTTAGGCTCCACCTCACACGTATTGAATCTGAAAGTCTAGGAGTGGCCTGTAGCACCATTATATTAATCAGCTCTCTAAGGATCAAATTCTTTTAGGACTTGTGAACCTTGGGCAAACATGGTTCTGATATGCATAGTTTTGGTTTCGTTCTTTTTTTCTTTTTCTATGAGTGCATATTTGTTTCTTGTAGTAGAATGATTTGATCAAGACTCACCCTAATTATTGATAAATGCTAAGTGATTGATTGACCATAGTTATTATTCTTCATTGTAAAGCTTGTCCAAATGATTGGCTTGTTCTTGATACTGTCTTGTTTTAGCAGTTGTATTAAAGCAATTTGATATCTCTGTCCAATTTTTCCATGAGGAAATAAATTTGGTAGCATTCTTATTGCATTTCAATGCTGAGCACTTAAAGTTCTTTTGCAACTGCATCCAGTCTGATTCTCTGAGAAACTAGTGCAAATTGCTTTGTAAATCAACAACCAAAGAATCAATAGTAGTGATTTTTTTTAACAGAATTTGAGATGAATAGTCCCTATAAGACACTGTCATTGCACTTAAAGGTTCAAAAGCAAGTATCTTGAAAATGAAAGTAAAGGAAATCATAAAACATTGTCTCAAAGGTTATGTGGTGGCGATGAAAAGCCAGAATATGATTTGAGAAGTGAAAATTTGTTCTCTAGTTTAGAATAACAGGGACATGGGGATGGATCCTTTCTCTTCCAGGTCATGGTTGATGATCGAATTAATGCAAACAAAAATTATCAGAGTGCTGATTGCAAAGATACTTCAAATCCAACATATTTGCTCTTAATCTTATACTCTTGGAAACCTCCCAAAATGAATGATCAACAGGTCATCTAATCCAATTACTGATTTCATGCCTGAGTCACTTCTACAGCTTTAAAGCAATGAGAGCTCCTGGCGTTGTGATTAATGAAAGAGCCATCTAGCACGCCTCATATAAGAAATCTACGTAGTTGGAAACACATGTTGGAGGATGATATTGAAAAAACGGCTCTTGTTAATGTTTGGAAGAAGAGTCCCTTTTTTCCTCTGTCCTTGGGGAAAGGCATTACACATCATGGCAGAGACTAATAATTGTCCCCAGACTTGGTTTTCCTCTGTCTCTAAGCATTTGCTTGGCACGTAACTACTCAAAATAAAGAGTATATTCCCCCAAATTTCCCATTGTAGCATTTAATTGCTATTGCTGTGCAACAAACTAGCCCAAAATTTAAAGGCTACCTGCCCCCCTTTTTTAATGTTCACCAACTCTGTGGATCAGAACTTTGGTCAGGCAACTATCACAGGGCTAGAGTGACTTCCAAATGCACCACTGGCCAAAGGAGTCACAATCCCACTGGCTTATGTTCCATCCTGGTACAAGGTTGGCAAAGTTATACTGTGGAAGACCACCTGGTCTCGCAGGTACCATTACTCTCACTTTCAGAAAATGAAATTTGTATGGCCAAAAGAAAAGGTGAGTGAGGCGTGTCTGCTTTGGAGGGGATGTTCCCTTCCCTTTCCCACTTTTCTCTTAGCTGATTTAGACGAAATGACTGCAGGTGGAGCAGCCAAAACCACAGAATTACAGAGCAATGAGCTTGAATGTGTGGATTCTCAATTACTACTGAGTACCACAAAGGCCTTCAATAGTCTGCTTTACAAGATAGAGAAATAAAATCCCATCTTGTTTTAACTAGTATAGCTTTCATTTTCTGCTGCATATGAGCAATGATAATCATAAGAAATGTAAGCATCATCATAAGTGAAGAAAGATGATAGATGTACACCTTATATTTGGATCTGTAAAACATAATAATTGCTTATATGGTAGAGTGCTTGACTAATACTGTGCTCTGAATGGCCACATGTGACTATCACCACATTTTTTTCTAAGAGTTTATTTTTTTACACGCTCCACAATTACAGTTTAGAAACATGTCATATATATATATATATATACATACATACACACACACTAGCATTATTATTATGAGATTAAGAAACTGAACTTGAGAACTGAATTTCCCTTTTGGAAAAAATACAAGATGCCATATAAACAAATGGGTAAGATGTGTTTAAAAACGAAAACAAACAAAAAGAAAACAAAGTGTATTTCTGATTTCTAGTATCTGGGTTTCCTCAGTCACATATTTTCCCTTGTGTATGGGCAGAAAGGTAAATGAGAATGACCAAGGGAATAAAATAAAACTAAAGAGAGAACAGTTAAGTGAACTTGCACTTGGACTGTTTTACAATGAAACGAACATCATAGAAAATGAAGTATGTGTATTTAAACAGCATTTAATTTGGCAAAAGATAATTTCTTCTGCTTCAAAATTGTCAGAATAGGCTCGTTTTAAAGACAAGGGCTTACTTTAAAAAGCACAAACGTGTAGTTCTAATTTTCTTTATATTGCTATATTCGAATTTTGGAGCTTTAATTGAAATGACTCAGAATGTCAGGGAAGGTTTTTTAAAATAAGCAGTAAGAGGCTAATCAGGCAACACACCCTTTGCTGTCTGACCATGTGTCCTGATGGATACCCTGTATCCTGTCTGGAGGATATCAACTAACTTTGATAAGTGCTTCACAGTAAATGCTGCCTTTGTCTGAGTAACCGGTAGAAAACGCACCATGCACGGCATGGCAGAGCATCTGTAAGGCAAACTATCACAGCCAGGAGGCTAAAAGGAGGGATACAACCCAGTGAAAGAAAAAGGACGTTGTAACAAACGAGGGGCAGTATTTCTTTTATCCAGAAGAGAACCAGGCCAGCTATGAGACATTAACAAAAGACATCATGCACATTTCTCTTGCAGCTGGGTTCTAGGAAAAGAAAAAGCCGCCACCAGGGTGGAGGCTGAAGTTGCAGAACAAATTGCCGGCACCATCCCTGAGTGGGTTAGTGGAGAATGATGCGTGGGATCTGCCCAGGGAGCTCAGGTGGAGCGCGCGGCCTCAGCCCCACACCCCGGGCTCCGGCTGCCTCCTCCCAGAGGCCGCTTGAGAGGCGGCACTGCACCCGCCCTCCGGGTTGCCATGGTTTCCGAAGATCACGTGGGCGCGCGGGCGGGGGCGGGGCGCTGGGCGTGGGGCGGTGCAGCCGCGGCGGGAGAGGGAGCGGGAGGAGCTGGAGATGCTGCCAACCTTCCCGGGGTTCGCTCGCTCTGCCGCTGCCGCCGCACGGAGCAGCCGCGCCGGGGGCCCAGTGCGCCGCGCTCTCAGCCGGTAGCGCCCGGGGCTCTCGCTCGGGGGTCGCGCAGCCCAAGACCGGACCCGCGGGCAGGGGGCGAGGGCGGCGCCCAGGCGCCCCAGCGTGCACGGGCAAGGATGAGCATCGAGATCCCCGCGGGGCTCACGGAGCTGCTGCAGGGCTTCACGGTGGAGGTGCTGAGGCACCAGCCCGCCGACCTGCTGGAGTTCGCGCTGCAGCACTTCACGCGGCTGCAGCAGGAGAACGAGCGCAAGGGCGCCGCGCGCTTCGGCCATGAGGGCAGGACCTGGGGGGACGCGGGCGCAGCCGCCGGGGGCGGCACCCCCAGTAAGGGTGTCAACTTCGCGGAGGAGCCCATGCGCTCCGACTCCGAGAACGGCGAGGAGGAAGAGGCCGCGGAAGCAGGGGCGTTCAATGGTGAGGACCGGCCCCCTCGCGCCCTGAGCCCCGGCCGCGGCGTCCGCCTCACTCTCGAACCCCGCCTTGCTCCTGAACCCTGTGTTGAGCTCCCCACCTTCCCCGTGCTCTCCACCTTCCCATCCCGCCCACCCCCTCAGCACCCATTTCGGTTGCTCCCACTCGCCCACCTTCCTACTCCGCTCTCGTCAAGCCCTCCCTCTCTCTGGAGGTGGAGAAATGAGAGGTTGCGTTCCCGCAGCCCCTCAGTCACCTCTCTTCCCGGGGCGATTTGGGGTGGGCATCTTGCTGGAAGGTTAACTTTCCCCGTGGTTGGAGATGTTTCGGGCTCGGAGAGTACCATTGTGCATGAAGGGCGCTTGGTGTCCTCTTTTCAGCTCTTAAATTTATTAATGGAGTGTTCGGGGAGAAAAGGCAAAGCTTATAGGACTCAGAGTGTGAAATCGAACTCGCTGAGGTAAAACCAATTAATGATAATAGCTGTGACATTCTTGGAATACGAATAATTTATTATTTTCCAGTTTTCCAATACCATGTGGTGGAGATATTTTTGGACTCACAACAAAGGATCATATTTAGCTTGTTATCTAGGGGGTCTTTGGAATGAGTAAATAGGTCAATGATTCTCTTTCCTAAAAAGAAAAAAAAATACAAAACATATGTTGAATAATTTTGATTTTTTTTAAGTGTGTGAAGAAAAATAACACCATGGGAAGTTCTAAGAGCATGTCAGTTATCTTAATGAAATGCCAGTGAGTGACTGTAAGGACCATGCCAGACACACTGGAGCTAGAAAGAATGAATGAGAGAGAAAAGGAATTTCTTAAATAGCTGCTTTTGGCAAGCCACACCCCTATGCTTACCACCCTCTACCTAACATACCAGATACACACACATGTTTACAGTCACTTGTATTTACACAAGGTGACCAAATCCCATGTTTTGCAGGAACCCAGGCTAAAATGCCATGATGTGCAAATGTGCAAGTGTTTTCCTTTGTGGTGTAAGGCAAGCACACATGCAGCTTTTATTTATTTATAGTGCTGGTGATCTGTGTGTCCACAATGCATTAATACAATAAATTGCTTAAGTGCCATTCATTTCATTCCCCTTCATGTCCCTTCCCAGGAAGATTTTCATTTCTTTGTAGAATTAATTACACATTATATGGGTTATAAAATTAATGCGTTCTTAGCTTGTCTAAAACACAGAAACCCAGGACCTTAGTGCTCCGTGAATGTGAAAGGAGAGATTGTTATTTAAATGTTTAATTTGGGACATTTGAGTGCTTTTGAGGATAGGGCAATCATAGTTTTAATTGTTCCCACACCAAATCAAATGCTTGTCCTGCTAGGAAGAAGAACTAGACAACATTTTCTGTAGATAGTGCAGGAAGGACAGTAGTATCTAATACTGTGTACACACACATCTGTTCACTTACTGTATATCTGTGACACAGGGACAGTGGCATCTAATACTGTGTACACACCCATCTGTATATCTGTGGCACAGGGATGCTCATGCATGCAAGGAATACACAAAGGAAAAAGGCTCGAGTGTCCTAGATGGGAGGCATCAAGGAGATGGGCACTTGATAAGGAACCTCTATGCTCTTTACAATAAGGTGCTAACAGAGCTAAAGCCTGTTTGTCTAATTCTCTTGAAACAGTTTGCATTGATTCGACTTCTCCTTGCAAGAATGTGCACCCTGCACATTGAAACAAAGAAGTGTTTTTGTAAACAGTAGGAGTATTTTTATGAAGCTTTATATTCAAGTCATCTTTCCTATAAAAACTACTCAAGGTCAGTTGTAAGAAATACTTAACCAGTTGTACCATTTACTCCCCACATCTATTCCCCAGGGTCTCTACAACTTTTTGAATCCACCACAACACAAGTTGATCATTATCCAGCAAATGTATTTGTACATGTGCATAGTCGAAACTTTGGCATTAGTATAACCTCTCTTGGGACAGGTTTTTAAAAATGTTTTTCCAACCAACATGTTCGTTCTGCTAGAAGTAAATTACGTTGAGAATCAGTTTAAAACAATTGTAGGCTACAGAATGCTGATCAGACATTTTTTTTTTTTTTTTGTGAATGGCCCTTTCAGACTTTGTAGACATCTTATCATCTGAATCATTTTTTAAACAGGCATTTAACTTAGTACACTTTCTGGAGTTTGAATTTGTACTAGGCCTTGATTTGCCCCATTCATCACCCCCCCCAAACCTGTTAAGGTTGTGCTTATGTCCAGGAGAATGCTGAAGAAAACCCAGCATACACTGGGTCGTCTTGGCACAGTAAGTAAGAGGAAGAGGAAGTGTTGGATGACAGTCCCCGTGGCACAGCACAGAGTTGCAGGATCAATGACTTACATTTCACATGCAGCTTGAAGTTTGATTCAGAAAATAAGATTTTCTACTACCCTTCTTAGAGAGCTTTTATGAATAGGTAGGACATAGTTGAAATTTTTCTTTTCTTTATTTTTCTTCTCCCACCCTCCCTTTTTTTTGTCAACAAACATCTGTTCTTCTGATATCCACAGTGCCCTGACCATACTTTGAAAAACATTAGTCAGTGGGTCATGATGATCATAATGTATCTCATCTTATTAATGGTTAGAGAAAGGGCTGCCATTTGTTGACATTTGTGGTGGTCTAGGTCCTGTGTAAATGCCTTGGTTCATCATCCCAGCTCCATGATACTAATGAGGATGTCGCTTACTCTGTGTCTCATGTCCAGTGGGGTGCAGAATCAGAGCTGGCACAGGTGGGCCTGACTTGCACTCATGTCTTCCAGGTTTATCTCTAGAAGGGACTGGGGCCAGCTCAGCCTGAGCTAGCTGTCTTATGTCAAACTATCCTTGATACTTAATGTGTTTTCTTTAAGGCTTTGTAAATTAACTTGTTCAAGATTGTATGCAGAACTCAAAGTAGCAGAACCAGGTTTTTTACATCCATCTGTCTGATCTTGAGGCTCAGATCATCAGGAATTTCTTAAATGAAATTTGTTACGTGGGTTGACAAATTTTTTACTATGAAGCTGGTAATTGATATATTCCTATAAAGATCAAGCCTATGACCTTGACCTCCTATAATGTGGTAGTTTAATTAGAAAGCCAGATAGATACCTGTAGTTACTGGAAAAGTGATCTGATTGATTATTGCCTTGATGTGACCATGAATGGTGCCAGTCGGTAAAAGTGGCCTTTACTTCCTAATTACCTTTCCCATGAATTCTTTCATTTGTTGATAGAGTTCCTTGTTAATGTAATTACTTTTTTGTTGTGTGTGTGTGTGCCTGCCTATAACTTGATCCCGGCTTTCAGGCAACCTTAAGTAGTAGAATGCTAGTAGTTTATTAGCTTATGATGACACTCTCTAAGGAAACTCCCAGAAACTAGAAAGAAGTTAGAGTGGAGACTGCTTGGCATCCACTTTGCCTACCTTGTGCTGACACATTAGTCTCATATGTCTTTTATGTAGGGGTAGTATCCCTAAAGATGGAAGGTAGTAATGAGTTTACAGTAGGCCAAATTGTTGAATCACTATTAATTTGGAATAAAATTAGTAGTAATTAGATAATAATCATGGTTGGATATTGTGTTGCTCAGAATTTCTCAAGTGGTTCAAAATAAAGTAAATGCAGTTCAAATTACCCTGATGAATTGACAATCAGTAAAGAACAAATTACAAAGGGTCACTGGCCGAGAAGACAATGTGGGATGAAACTTAAGAAATATATAGAACTAGTCTTATATGTTGCAGGGGGAAAAAGAACTAAAATTAAAAATAGACACAAAAGCCAAAAAATGTAGAACCTTATACAGCAAGAATATCAAAGACATATGCATGCATGTGTGCCTGTGTGTGTGCGTGCGTGCGTGCGTGCGTGCGTGCGTGCGTGCGTGTGTGTGTGTGTGTGTGTACTGTGTATGTGATTGCTTCCCAGTAGCAACTGTGATCCCCTTAAACATGTGAACTCTTTGTTAGAAAACCTTATCTCACTTTGATTTTTACAACTTAAAGGGGTATGGACACACAGGACAGTTAGATCTTTTTAAATTAATTTCATAGGCACAACGGATGATGCGTTCTAATTACTCTGCACACCTCTTACCTCCCTTTCATACCACCAGCCCCATTCCTCTGCTTCCCACATTTGTGACTTGCAGTTTTGTTTTAGACCCATTTCACTGAACCAGAGCCGTCTGTGGGAGCCTTGGGTTAGAACTCTCCATTGGAACCTGATGAGGTCGCCAGGGAGTGTACAACTGAAGGCAACTACACCCTCTCCTGGACTCTCAATAGCTACTGGTTTAGCAGTGAGGGGTAGAGCTCTTTATGTCTTTAAGATTTACCATGTTAAATTGCAAAGTAAGACCTTGCTCATGGTGTGGATTCAGAGAATAAGGTTTCCATGAGAAGAAATGGTTAGAGGGGAGGAAAAAGAGTATCAATGTATCTGAAGGGATCTTCCATGCAATTCTGAGCTAATGTTCTTTCCTTCTGACACATGTGAGGTCTAAGAAGCTTTGCTGTAACTTGCATAAAGTGGAAGCCTGTCTCAAATGGCTCCTGTGGTTTCCCTTAAGCCAGGTGGTGAGGGCAGGAAAGGAAAGTCTGCTGGCTTCACAACATGCAGAAATGTTCTCAGCTGGCTCCTTTTACCTGTTGAGTTCACGGTCACTTAAAGGAATCCCTATGTGGGTTGGCTTGGGGCTGGCCCTGGCTAGCCTGGAACTCCCTATGCCAGTCAGCCTGGCCATGGGCTCAGCCTGTCTCTCCCTCCCAAGTGCTGGGATTAAAGTCATTACTTTCCGATATCCTTCACTAAGAACCTCTGGCACCATATGACCATCAGAAGATATGAGACAAAGCAGCTAGCCATCAGCTTTGCCTCCTGGTGTGTTGACAGCAGCACATGACAAAAGACGTTTGTTTTTGGCTTTCCATTTGTTTTGTACAACTGAGACAAAAATTATAAGAGCCTTTAAAATTAGATTATTTTTTATTTTAGGTGTATGAATGTTTTGCCTATATCTACATATATGTACCACATGTGTGTCAGGTGCCATCAGAGTTCAGAAGGTATAGGATTCCCTGCAACTGGAGTTACGAATCGTTCTGAGCCACCACGTGGGTGCTAGGAACTGAACCCGAGTCCTCTGTAAAAGCAGCAAGTGCACTTAACCACGGAGCCATCTCTCTAGCCACCCAAAAGGGCCTCTTAATACATTTAAAAAATTTCAAATATATTCAGTCAGTTTGAAACATCCATAAAGGTTATATTTTGGTAGTAACGTTACGTTTCTGGAGAAGTGCCATGCTGATAAGCAAGTTGATATACGATAGCTCTGATGGTCTCCACTTCATGAGGTTCTTACAAGGGTGAGTGAGTTGGTATTTGTGAGGTTCTTAAGGCAGTGTGTACAGCAATCGCTGATTACATGTTAAATGACTCAGCTGATAGGAACTCTTGCAGAGTTACAACCTTTTGTTACAGATAGCATTCTCATATTTGGAAGCCATTTTGGAAGGCTGAGGTAGTACTTTTGGGGTGCTTAGCTCCCTTTGGGGTGTAATGTGAAGCTACATTGCACAGTCATAAATGTTGTACCTTCCAGCTTGCAACTTGTGGCTAAGAGGTTTTTATAGTTAATGAGACTCTGTGGCCTTTGGCTGTTAGAGATTTATGTGATAGCTTTAAATCCCGAAATGGATTACATCACTCATGCCAATCGCTAAAATATTGAAGTCATTGTTTTGGTTGTGAGTGTAATCCAGTAATAGTATTACAGAAGATTTGTGGTGTTCAGAGTGGAACAGTTGAAAAAAAAAAAAAAACAGAACTGATTTCAGTTACAAACATTACATGGATTGCTTTTAGGGGTTGAAATTGGGACATCAAAAGTCTTGAAGTAGTACCCTTTTTTTGTTATCCACCTACAGCTTCTTTGGCCAAAGGGAGAGAAACAGCTAGTGGGGCTGAGAGTGGGAGAAATAAGAGAAGGAAAATCAGATGGGCATGTGAGAAACTGAGGCAGCACCCTGACTTGAGGTGCTGCCCTACCTGTGTGTTTTAAAATCAAGCTTGCTTTCTGTAAGATAGTTAAAAGTTTTCCATTGAGGCCGTACATGCTATGTTCAGTTGCCAGAGAGAGGAGTAAACATTGAATGGTTATTTATTGCTACAAATCTCACTCCATGGATTCCAGTAAATTTCCAGCTGTCAAGATTTTGTTTATAGCTGTGTCTGAAAAAAGTGTGTTTCCTTTTCAGCCTTTCAAATACCATCAGGAGAACACTGAATCTGTCTATTAGGAGTTTATTTATGACCCCATAAGCAAGTCGTTTATCAGCAGTAGTGGCCTTACAGAAGGCCCCCAGTGGAGACTGGGGATTGATGGGACATCTCAGAGTGAGGAGGGAAGGGGCTAAGCCCAGGAGATTGAAGTAATTGGCTGCGGAGTCTCTGTCAGGTGTCCAGAGCTCCAGAAGGAACAACCTATTAGGAGAAGGAACAAGTGGACATGGAAAGCAGAGGGCGCAGCTTGTGCATTCCCCCCTGGACAGAGGCTTACTAAGAACCAGTTTTTTCCCCTCCCTGGTCCCTTCCTCTCTCTCCCCCTTCTCCTCTCCCTCCCTCCTTTCCTTAATTTCTTTCTTCTTTTCAAAAAATTTTGCTAAATTTACTCTGGAATTACTGTGAATTAATCCCTTTGTGAGAGGTTGTTCATAAAGCATGGGTGTGACTTGTTTGTTGAGAGGAAGAAGTGCCTGTCTGAGTACAGTTGATCCAGGCTTGTTCATAAAGCTGTCAGTCGGTGTGCTGCTTGTATTAACTCCTATACCACGAGCACCTTTGTCTTCCGTTAGGTTCTAGGTACAGTGAAAGCCTGGACTAAAGAAAAATGTATGTTTTTTAATTCCTAGGGTGTGTTTGCTCTGACTGCTTTTCATTGCAATGCAACTTTATAATAGACCACCAGCTACTTAATAGACACTGGGGGAAAAAGTCAGAGTGCAGTGAAATTGCTGGGTTTGCTCATGTTCTAGGCTTTCGAACTTCTGTCTATACTGTCTAGGTGACATGACAAAACCTCACAGTAAAACCTCACTGTGATGTGCTCATTATGGTAATTTTTTATGAGAGAAAATTTTCTGTGTTAGAAATTCAAGATGACTTAGACAGTTTCATGATATAATTTGTGGAAATGACTGAAGCTAAAAATTTCAGGTCAAGATTTAAATGAAAACAAAACAGTTTTTAAAAGTCAGCTACAAACACAGTTGCTGAGGCATTTATGAATGTTCCAGCAGTAGATTCTACCATGTGTGGCTTAATCTGCTTGGAAACTTTTAAAAAGTCATTCCAGTTGCTGCTGTCTAAAAATGTTTCTTATTTAAAAAATAAAAGACAAAAGATCAAAATATAAACACACAGTCCCTATGAAAGTGAGCCACGAAGATATGCTGTGTACAGTTATCCCTGAGTCTGTTTGGCTTGGGTCTGACATTGTTTAGTTTATATCAGCTGTTCCAAGACAGTTCATGGCAGTGATGTTGAAGGGTTTTTCTTGCAGGGAAAAAAGCTTCCATTTAGTTAAATACTAGTAGACCCTGAAAGCATGTTTTCAAAAGGTCAGGGTAATTTAAAATATGACTCAATCATTTCATTCCCACTACTGTAGAGGGCTAATGTTACATGGTGTCTTTTTACTTATTAATAATTATTCTTAATATCTGGGGCTCCTTGCATCCCCTTGCTAAACAAGGGCTTGGGTTGTTAGAGACATACTGCTTCATCTTTCCCAAAGTGGTGGAGTCAGAATTTAAAGCTGATGCCTGTGGTCCTAGGCCAGCTCCTGCCTGTGATCCATTTTTAACCACTCACTACAGTAACAAGGTTGACAGAACATATCAAGAAATGAACTAACCAGGTGGATGTGTGGGGGGCTCCCCTCATCTGAGGAGAAGAAGAGGAAAAAGAGGGTATCTGTTCCACTCAGGTTAGTATTTCATGTCCTTCATAAGCTCAGTAAAATAATTTGGAAATATTTTTCCAATACATGAAATATATGGAAATATTCTTTTTTATTTTCCAAAACTCACTGTATTATATGCCTTAAGTAGCAAAATGTATTTTAGTGTATTTTCCCAATACGTATTTATACATTTCATAAGTGTACCAATATATTAACTTATTGTGTATATAAGTGTCCCACAGTATATGACTCAGAGAGGAAGAAGCCTTTGTAGGCATGCTCTCATTTCTTCTTTTCCTCAAAGGATTGCTTTCTGTACTGCTTCACAGTGCAGAAACTCCACTTTGAGGACCACAGCTGTAAATGCTGCAGGTGAGGGCTCTGTTAGTGTAGGGTAGCTGCGATTCACTCTGATGTCCAGATTTAAGCATCTAGACCACAAAGGACCCACGGAGAGCATGGTACTAGCCATGTGGGCACCAGCATAGAAGTTTGGTGGGATATAGAGGGGAAATTTGTCTTAGACTAAAGACATAATTCACTTTATCTAAAAAGCCTCTCTTATAAATCAGTATTCCTGTGTGTACCTTGACCTCTGACCCATCTTGTAAAGCACTACCTTCATGAGCGAGAAAAGAGAATCATGTTACAGATGTTTAAAGATCACTAAATTGTAAGAATGTCAGTCAATAGTAGAAGAAAGACGAAACCTTAAAATGCATGAAGTTTCTTAGATCTCAGAAATAACACCCTGCCCTCAGCCTGGTTCCCTCTCCATGTCCTGGGCCTGCTTCCCTCTCCGTATCCTAAGCCTGTTTCCCTTTTCATGTCTTTGAGCAAAATCAGATGTCATTTCAAGTTTCCTTGTTGATACTGATAGTGTCATCTGTCCTTAATCACAGGGAGCTTTGCAGGTTGCCAACAGCAGAAAGGGCAGAGAAACACTTTTTCCAGAGAGATTTTCCTCTATGTACTGCAATTTGCCAGTTGGAGGTGGTAAAATTGTTTTTCAGTTAAAACTCAGCTAAATATTAAATACCTAATATGAAATATGTGTAAATGTAAAAGGGGAGGAACCTTCTGATATGTATAAACAATATGCCTAATGCTGGTCTGCAAATACTTATTTACATCAAAGCGTTTAAAGATAATTTCATGAAATATAAAATCTTTAGGCTGTCTTCCTAGTTTTAGACGTATGATAGATTTATTTCAGTCTCATAACTTAGATTTCATCATATTAAAAACAAGGCTTTTATCTTTTAAGCTGACCTTTGATTGCTCTACAACATGCAGAGAACACAGGCACCAGTTATGACTTGCTTGTAAAGATTTCACATTCAGGGTGACAATTGAGGTAATGTTTTGTTCCCACCTTTGCCCCCCCAAAAAAACAGTAAGAAAACCACCAGTTAAAGCATACTTTTTATACCATCCTAATGGTAAGAGAAACAAGCTAAATTGTTAGAATAAATAAGTTTATGTTTATAAATCCTAATATTATGTTTTAACTTAAGCTTTGACAATTTTTTTTTGAAATAACATAGGTCAGAGTGTATTGGAAGAATTAGAATGCTACTCTTTCAAAAAAAAAGACAGGTGCTCATTGGAAAGAGAGGAATGAATATAAATTATAAATATAAATAAATATATACATTAATATAAATATACATAATTGGTAAATCTTTGTGCTACATTGACAGATTACTCCCATTTCTTTCTATTGTGGGGTTTTTAAAAATAAGTTTATTGAAGGACAGATTTATATCTCTCCAAGTCAACATTACTTTGTGCGTCATTGCTAGAACCCATAATTCTATAATTACTCAACTGTAAATTGCTAATATATTAATATGGTTTAGAAGGAATGGATGATCCTCTGGGTCTCAGCTTACAGACCCAGTGGTACAGATGTTTGATTTTTATATTTTTGGTTGTGAGCCTAGCCTTTAATGGTTTGAACCATCTCTCCAGCCCCAGATCTTTAATTTTTAAATTGACTGTTAACAACAGGTTACACTAGGAAATATTTGGACTTTCGGTTCTTACTAATTTTATAGATTTTATAGTCATTACTTCGTAATTCTTTAAAAATAATTCAAAAGATATTTTATTTTATTTTATTTTAAAGTGTTAGAACTTTAGCAAAAACTTATTTATAAGAAGAGTATTTTATGAAAAGACAATGTGAATTAATCTGATGGGGCTTAGTCAGAGCATAGTGAGATAATTTTTATTTGCAAGAAAGAAGTAGAACAGAAACTTAAGTGGTTTTTTTCCTTTTTAAATTATGAAATACCTCCAGTAAACTCAGAGAGGTAAAAACATTAAATAAAATCCACAAAATTCATCCCCTCACTCTAACAGTTCTTATCATTTTGGTACCTTTAGGCTTTTTGCTATTTTAAGGGAATACCACATGCCTAGC
This sequence comes from Lophiomys imhausi, assembly GCA_907164525.1. Lineage (NCBI taxonomy): Eukaryota > Metazoa > Chordata > Mammalia > Rodentia > Muridae > Lophiomys > Lophiomys imhausi. The sequence goes on from CAJQZJ010011617.1 coordinate 675,861, forward strand.
ATTTGATATGTCCTGTGCACTGTTAATATCAGTACCACCTGGGCATACATCTTAGAAATAGTGTTTTGTAATATGGTCTAAGTTTATAGGAATTATACACTTAGGAAAGTTTTTTTTACATAAATTGTCACACTTTGGTTTGTTTTTAGAATGATATTTGAGACATTACATTGATTCATGTAGCTGTAGTCTATTTAAACTGCTATGTAGTATAGTCTTGTGTAAATACTATAAATTCTCTAGTAAATGTTAGCAATTTCTTGTAGTGGATGTGTGTGTGTGTGTGTGTGTGCACTCACGTACATGCTTATTAAGCATATGCCAGCTTTTAAAGATAGTTTCCAGTGTGATCAGGAGACCTCTCCAGGACTCTTTTCTCCAGCTCCCAGACCCTTGCAAGGAATCATAGGATGAAAACTATGATAATAAGAATAATATGTTTTTATTTTTTCTTTTATACTCTTAAAATATACAATGAAGTTCTGAGGATATATAATATCTGATATTACAATAGATTAAATATAGAATCTATCCTATTGTACTAAATTTGGAAAAATGTAAAGTAAAATCATTCTAATATTTATTAAAATTTGCTTCTGGGCTGGAGAGGTAGCTCACTCATTCACGACTAGGCTCACAAAAAACATTAACATTTTCTTCTTTCGGACAATACAAATTTTAAATTTAAGTATGTTATTTATAACATTCATTTTTTTATCATCAGCTTTAATATGTAGAACATTTATCAGTTTTAACCTCCAGTATAATAAATACTGATGGGTATAATCCACATAAGTCAAGTTTTTAAGAGTCTAAAGAAACTTTGAGATCAAAAAGTTTTGAGGACTGTTGCCCCAGGGTCTCTGCCTGAGAGTGGGAAGGTGTTCGTGAAGCCCAGCATTGGCCACCCCTCACATGCCCGTGTTGGCTCTGCAGAGGCACACATTGTTTATGTTCACCCACTGCGCATGACGTGGGCTGTGCTCAGCCTCTGCATGCATCCCTGCTTCTTTGCATTCAAGCTGATGTTGGGCATGGTCAGATTTTAACAGGTTTGACAGTTGTGTGGATCTTCAGTGGGATCTCACAGTGAAATGTTGTTTTCGCCTTATTACAAATAATGTTGAATATGTTTTTATGTTCATTGACTCTCTTTTTGTACAGTTACTCTTGCCTGTATTCTTGTCTGCTTACTGATTTCACTGGTAACATGTGTTGGAAAAAAACCTTCTCTTAGCCTTGGGCTTGCCTTTTCATTTTGATCATCTTTTTCTCTTAAGCTTTATTGTGTTTATTTTTCTATTTGTGGTAATATGGACTAAACATATTTTAAAAAATATTAACATGCCTCACATGGATTCCTTATATTTTACTTAATATTTTTGTGCCTTTTTAAAGGAACATGCTTTCACCTATATTAGAAAGACGATGCCTTTGTTTTTTTGTAACCATATTTAAACTTTCATTTTTGTACTTAAAGCTTCAGTGTATCCATCAGAGATTTTGCACATTGTATGAAACAGATAATTTCATCTTTATTCCACTTTGTGGGTGTGTACATGCGTGTGCATGTATGGAGGCACATGCTTTCAGTTCCGTGGTCAACTGGTGGGATGGTTTCTCTCCTTCCTACTACTTGAGTTCTGGGGATCCAACTCAAGTCACCAGACTTGGTAGAAAGTGCCTTGACACATTGAACCATCTTCCCAGCTTGAGAATACAATTTTCGACATGCATAATTTATTGATTAATTTTCCCATTGTTTTTATTGCTTTTGTTTTGAGACAGGACTTCCCTGTGTTGTCTAAGTTAGTCTCGAACACATGGGCTTAAGCCCTCCTCCTGCCTAAGCTCCCAAAATAGATAAGACTGCAGGCATGCATGCACAGCAGCCCTGTGCTTTCCCATTAGTTTTTAAATTCAGATTTCCATGAATACATAAGTACATGTAAAATCTGTCTTCCATTTTATTGATTTTGCTATCTTTTCATCAATACCTGTCTTTTATAATTAGTAGGGCTTTATAATGGTCTTGTATGATATGGTAACTTCCATCTTTTGTCTTTGAAAATTGCTTAATTAGTTGAAGATTTTTATTCTATAGAAATTTTAGAACAAACTTTCTTTTTGTAGAAAAATCTTTGGTGAGTGTTATATTGGAGTTGCATTGAATTTTGTAAATTTGGAGAGAACAGAAGTTTTAATCATATTGAATCATCTGTCAATGAACATAGTATCTCACTAATCTGCCATCCTTAAAGATTCTTCAGTTTTATTTTGTCACCTTTTTCATAAAGAAGTTTTCTATATTTTATTAGTTCTGTTCTTAAATCTCTTGTCACTTTGTATGACATCTGGAATTTTTTTCTATTACACATTCTACATTGTTTTCTATTACACATTCTAACAAATACAGAAACTTGGGGCATATCAACAAAGAAGTTCTAGGAGTGGTTGACCAGCACATAGAATAGAGCTCAGTGTTTTTAGATATTAGGGAAATGAAAATTGGAGTTGCAAGGAGACTGTAACCATTACATATGTACCAGAAGGGGTAAGACAGTTCCTTCTGTTGACTGTGATGTGGGACAGCTCGAACCTACCTATGTATGGTGTAAGAGTACAAGGAAGCAGACAGGAGAACTGCATGCTCATTGTGCACATTCTATAGAAAGGGTCACCCCACAGCCCCTTCTATAGCCATTTCTTCAAGATGTACACAAGTATAGGTTTACACATATTTCTGTGAGAGTATTTACTGAAGCCTAATTTGAACTGGAAACAACTCTATAAACATGAAAATAGAAAAACAAATTATGGTACACTCATTCAACGAGATACTACTACACGATAGGAAAAAATGAGCTGCAAATGCTGCCAACAGCAAGAACAAACCTCACACTTTAGTGAAGTTCCCAGACAGGTAAAATGAGACAGTTGTGCAGAAATTATAATAGAGGTGCCCATGGGTGGTGGGGACTGACTAACAGGCATAAGACCGTTCACTGCTGAAATGCTTAAATCAGCATTGGAATGTTGTGTACAGTGTACACAACTCGGAACATTTGTCAAAGCACACAGATTGACAAATAATAAGGCATCAGTAAATACTTGCACAGAAAAATTGAGTGGTACATGTCATTGAATGTTAATTTTCCCTCAACTAAAGGAAAACAGAAACAAGGATGGTATTGGAATCCTGCTTTCTGGTCTTCAATTGGGAAATGCCATTACAGTGGTGGTTCTTTTGTGAAAACTTTCATTTGTTTGTCTTGTAGACCAAAACCCAGGTTCCATTTTCGTAGTAATGGGGCATAAATAAGAATGCTTTTTGGTATTTGAGTGAAACAAGGTCATCATTTTTTGCTACTTTTAAATCTGTTGGATGTTTCCAACCAGTACTATAATGTACCAGTTTCACTAACTTAATACTTTGCAACTATCACCTTCATTTGTCTGAATAATCTTCAGGAGTCAAGGAGTATCTCCTGTCAATCATTTTTCATCAGCATAGTTCATTTAGACTTGTTGTTTCTGATGTGTATATGTAAATGTTATGGATTGGTAACCAAGCAGACCAGGGAAGAACCTAGCCCTGTGGAACTAATGTGTGAAGAAATGGACAATGCAAACAAAACAGCAGAGATCTTTAGATAGCTGTTTGCTCTGGAGGAGGTGAGATGGTGTGGTATGGTATGGCGGAACAATTAAAGGGGCTGCTATACCTACTGTGTTCCAGAAAGGCTTCCTTGGATTAAGGCTGTAGTGGCATGGACATCTTCATTCTTTAAAGACCCAGGAAACTCAACTATGGGTATGTTCTGTGACTACTTTTAGGAGGAGGTCATTGTCACACCCCTACTTGTTTGTGCAGTTATTCATTTCAAAGCTTTTATATTTTCCAAAATGGCCTTTGTGGTGACCTTATGTATGTGTGGAAATTTGAACTCCGAACTTCTGAATTGTTAGTTTGGTCTAGGTTATTCACCCTCCCAGATGGAATGAGTCGCTTCATCTGCCCTTTGCTGTTGACCTCACCTTGCTGTGCCTGCTGTATCCAAGCTTTGCAAGAGTGCTTAGTGCATGAAGAAACAGAGGCTGAATTTCTGTAGTTTGTACAGTGTCCCTTTCCCAAGAAGATGGTATCTAAAATCTGGAAAGAGTTTGGAAACCTTTTTGCTTGACCTTTGTTCCTGCTTTGCTTCTGTGTAATTTTATAGGTTAGTCATGTTGGGACTTCCCTAACTGAAACTGTGTTTTCCTTTCTTTATGTAAGAGAGCATTGTTGTCAATGTCCTTATGAATTACAAAGAGAAGAATCATGTTCACTCGTAAGTAAAAATGTGCTAGCTGGTTAGTCTGTTGCTTTCTATAGTGATAGTTTAAAATATCAGTTGTATTTGGAGGCATTTGGCTTAATAAATAGAACAAAATTGTATGCCGTTTTAGTGATCATTCGGGTTGGAATGTTCTAAAAGCTGAAGCACCCATATTTCATTTCACCCTGTCCTACTTCCAGCCACAATCAATGTGTGTAGGTTGGATGGACACCTGGTCTGTATCCTTCTTGATGTGTCAGCGAAAAAGAAAACAGTGGCCCTCAAATGCCTACCTCTCACACAGCCCACCCCTAAGGCTAAGATGTACTTTGGGGTGTGTGGTTTATAATCCATGTCTGTTAGGACCAAGCAGTTAGGGTTTGAAGATCCTCCAGTTGTGATTCTGCCCTGATGTTCCCCTCTGGAGGATAGTGCATGGTGTTTCTGAAGTATAGGGCAAAGGCTTGTAGGACTAACTGTAATGAATATCTTCAAGTATTTGTAGGAGTGATGGAGACCCACAAGCTTTTCATAGAATTATAGAAAATAAATGGTATTTTTGGAACCAAGAATTGAACAGGTACAAAGTATATGTACTGTGTGCTAATTGGTAAAGTATTTCCATTCTGTTGCTGTTTACTTACTAGTCTGCTGTTGAACTTTTAAAAATTTAATTCTTTCTTGGTTCAAGGGTGAACCCTATTTATTTAATTTTTGAAACAGGCATAAATTAAATTAATTTATTTTGAACTGAGTATTTATTCTGTAAAAATAATTAACTTATGCATTTCAATTTACAATTTCCCCAATTGTATTTAGGCAGCTAACAGATATAAAATGTGTTTGTTTCCTTAAAAAAAAAAAAAGGCAACTAGTATGAGGACATGTTAATTATTTTGTGGAATCTGCAAAAGACCCATTTATCTAATGTGCCTCTAGTACAGATGGTGTGTGTGTGTGTGTGTGTGTGTGTGTTCGTTCCTGCACACAGTGCATGTATGTGTGTGACCACAAATCACAACTCAGATCATATTTGTTTAGCTTGGAATGTCTCTTGCAGCAACATGCTCAGAAATGAAAACACTGTCCATCTATTTTGAAGACAGGCCTTATTGCTTCCTGCTTTTAACTGATTACTTCTATTTTGTGAAGTGTTTTGCTTTTTAGGCTTCCTCTTTCACCTATTTTTCTCCTAAGTTTGGTAAGTCCTGGAAGAAACTGTATGTGTAAATATGAATAGACTTGGTTCAACCCTTCTGGGCAGAGACTGTTAGAATTCCACTGCATGGCCAGAAATTAGGCAGAAGCCAAGAGGCTTGCTCTGTGTACTTCTCAGCTTACTGATCCATCCGGTGGATGTTGACTCAGCCAGGATAGCCTTGGGTACAAGAGTAAACTACAGCAGCTTCTGTGGACCAGGAGGAGCTTAGGCAGCTGTAGGAGGCTGTTCTCCCTTTGGAATGGAGAAACTGACTCGGTTTACCTCAGGTATGGGGCTTTTTCTCCTAAGGATACTCCAGGGTGGAGGAGCACTTCAGTCAGGCATGCCTCTGCTCTCCTAAGAGCACCCGAAGTAAGGTGAGCCTGGTGGAACGTACAGGGCAGTGAAGGATCTCTTCCACAGCATAGCCACACCCACAGTGGAGCACAGGGCCCACAGCTTCCTCTGGATTGGCATTTGGGAGAAAGCAAATGTACAGATAGTTTCCTGTTATCCTTGGAGACTCAGACTCTGAGGACTTAGGTTACATCCTTTCCAAGATGTTAGGAATTTCATATATTCTTAAATCATACTTGTTTCACAAGTAGACAATGCGCTTCCTGTGGTTTTTTTTTTCTATATTTTCTGGTGCCTGAGTAATTTATCTCCTTTCTCTCCTCTTTTTCTGTATTCTATGAATATGTGTATGGGTGAAACACATATGTACGTGCATTCACAGAATATTCATTGAACAAGAAAATCTAAAAATGGAAACCAAAACTGAGGAAACTGTCACATTTTAGACAACTTCATTTGTTAATTTTGTATAAGTGGTGTATATGTGTGGTGTATATATGTGGTGTGTGGGTGTGTGTGAAGCTGGGTCTCTCACTGAGTCCAGAGCGAGGCTTGTAGCAGGCAAGCCCCAGGTAACTTCTTATCTCTGTTCCCTGAAGCGCTAGTGTTGGGGATTTGAACCAACGTCCTCAGGCTTGTGCTGTATCAGGTGTTCTTACGCTTTGAGCCATCTCCTTAGTCCCATGGCTATTTTCTTTTGAGAATCTGTATTGCTACTCACTCTGTATACTTTAAAAATGGTAGTATGAGTTGAAAACAAACATTAGTTACTTACAGTTGGTAAGAGTTTATAGCTGACAAGTACTTTCAAAAGATATGATCTTCACTTCATAAAATCTCCTGAAAGAAGAGCAGTACTTACTGTTCATATTTTGTAAGTCAAAGTTAAATGATTCATCAGGTTTCATGGAGGTGATTTAGCGGGCCAGCTGTAGGGTCAGGGGCTCCTTTTTTATGGGCTTTCCCACCCCTCAGTGATGTGTGCATTGCTGCTCTTGGCTTTCTCCTGCTCCCTCTCCTGGTGTGGCTCCTGAGAGAGAACATGTACGTCATTGAACGACTAGATGCACACTTATTCCAAGTCTTCTTCCCTATGTTACCAGCTAGATTAATACTCTAGAAAAAGTATGACATCTTAACTTACTACAAATATATTCAGGAAATATTTGTTTTTTTTTTGTCTCTTTGAGAGGGTTTGGGGTGATATGGATATGAGCAATTGGAATTTTGCTGATTGTCTAATACTAATATGTCTAATACCTGACTATTGAAAACCTCCTGCCCCGTGACATCATTCACCTTGTTAACTATCCATTCTTAGGCCCCATGTATTGTCAAGCAGTAAGAAGTCTCACCATGACTTGCATGCTCACAATTTGGAAGCAGATATAGTATCTTGAAAGAGTGTCCAGGACATACAAAGGAATATAATTTGTGGTGTTTAAGTAGTTATGTGCTTTAGCATGTGAGGAAGAATATATAACACGGTTAGATTCTCCCACCTGTGTGGGACTCTTAAGAACATGAGTACTATGGGTGGAGTCTGGCCAAATGGCTTGTTCTGTTCGCCAGTGTACACTAATGTCATGGCAGCAATGGGATGGCTTTCTAAAAACATGTAAAAGTAAAATCCCAGACAAAACAAAATACAAGAAAGAAAGGAAGGAAGAAAAAAAGAAAGAAAGAAAATTTAATCCTTTGATTCATACTGTTGTTCTGCTGGGGAATTTAAAGAACTATTTATTATTATTGTGCATATGTGTGCATAATGTGTGTGTGTGCGTGTGTAGAGGGAGTATGTATATGTCACTGTGTACACGTGGAAGTCAGGGGACAGCTCTATGATGTCAACTCTCTCCTTCTGCCTTTGCATGGTTCTGGGGATGGAGCTCAGATCTCTAGGCCTGTGTGACAAGTTCCTTTACCCACTCAGCCATGTTGACAGCCCACTCCTGGGGAAATATTACATATTAAAACTGCATGAAGTAGTCATGTGTATATCTAAAACACTGTTAGGATGTAGACAGTTACAAACATACTCTTACAAACTTGAATGTTCATCAGGTTATTTAAAAGTCATACAGGGACTAGCAAAATGGTTTGTTTGTGAAAGAGCTTACCATGCAAGTGTGAGGACCTGAGTTTGAATCCCCGAAAACCACACAGAGCCACATAAATAAGAGTGGTCTGTAATCTCAGTGCTCCTATGTGGGAACAGGAAGCAGAGACAAAAGAATTTCTAGATGCTTGTAGCATATGCATATGCAACCACGTAGGTTGGCATATATAGAGGGAAAAAACAAAAACCAATAATTCCAGGAGACTGTCCCAAATGAGGATGAAGGTGATTATGAAAACTGTAGGTTGTTCTCTAATCTGCATGTGACATGCATGCATGAACACACACAGTATACACACACACACACACAGAGATATAATAATAAATGTCATATACTCAACAGAAGCGTTAGGATGCAGGGCTTTCCTTCTTGTGTGGGAGTGTCCTGGAGATGGACTGTCAGAGTTGTGCTCTGAGTCAGTGTGACAATTAAAATAGTTCCCATGAATTCAGAAAGCAGATTCTGATGTATAGGAGTGTGGTGGGGCATGTGGATAGCATGTTCAAGACCCTTGCTCTGATCTCTCCCCTAAAGAAAAATGTGTTCTAGATGGCAGGACCATTATGGGAAACCTTCCTTAGAGAAAAATGCTGAAACATAAGATCCCTGGAGAACATGCCACACCAGAGGCCACAGTGGCTTTGTCTTCTGAAGAGGCTAGCCAGGTGGGGCACTGAGCAAAGAATCTATATTCTGTTTCAAGGCTGTCAGAAGCCTTTTACCTTCACCTGCCCATGCTTCCTCATCTGGATTCCTGTGGTTGGATTCATCTGTGCTGTCTCAAGTCATTGTCCTTGTAAGCCTTGGAGGGAGGCTCTGTTAAGACTCCTTTCTTAAGAAAACAAAAAGGCATTTAAAGTATTCATCAAAACTCAAAACCATGGGCATTTTATGTGTGTGAGTGTGTGTGTTTACTTGTACAGTTTACCTAGGTAAAATTGTTTGTGTAAGTAATTTGTATCTGCTGAATTACAGTGGTGTATAAAATATAAATAAGAGTTTTGTATCTTGGACAATTTGGAGGATACAATTTTACTATATACTGGTTGATTGATTGAGACAAGGTCTCACTATGTAGCCCTGGTTGACCTGAAACTTCCCATGTAGACAGGATTGACCTTGAAGTCAGAGATCTGCCTGCCTCTGCCTCCTTAGTCCTGGCATTAAAGCTGTGCACCACCACTCTCAGCTTATATATTGTTTTAGTAGGTGGATTTTTGAGTTATTTTACAAAGTTAACACTTAAGATAGTAAAGATTGGTAGTAAAGATTGGGGAAGAAGAATTGCCCTCTTACTGTGCAATTTCAGAACTCAGTACTCCCTTTCCTTTTCTTTCTTTCCTAGGACAGTGTTGTTAGGTTTGTGTTCGCTTTGCTGCAGGATACATGTATGATCTACCACAAATTCATTACTTTAAATTTAAAAACTTTACTGTAACATTTCCTAATGGAAAATACAGGGACAGTGAGTGATGCTTAAAGCCTAGAGGATCTCCCTCACATAGCCTTCCTCCTATTGCTTGTTCCTGCGCTAACACATTCTTCATGAAACCACAGTGCTGAGAAGAACATGTCTTTTCTGTCGCCATAGCATAAGCAACATTCATAATTGCTGCTTTAAAAACCTTAAAGTGTTAATACATATCGTAGTAGGTCCATGATTCTTTGAATATACATGCTGGCCTTTCTTACATAAAGTGAATCATTCATTTACCCACTTCTCTTAAGGAAGGAAATTTAAAAAAAAAAACACCAAACCTTTTCCATTTCTTGAGATTATTTTGTCTGCAAATCCAAGAAGAAGCCCAGAACTTAGTGGGATAAGGGTGTGAGCAGATAAAGGAGCAGCACACAGCAGCCTGTATCTGCAGTTTCCTGTGTGCACACCTGAATGTGGTGGTCACCTTGCACATTATTCAGTCCAAGACTAGCAAGGATAGGCTGTCTTTCACCTAAACATAAGTTTATTTTCCATGAACATTTTCCGTTTGTTTCCTTTAGAAGTGGCTGCTGCTTAAAAGATCGATTTGTGTTGCTTGTCCCTTCTCTGGTAGCACTTCTTCAGGACTCACCTCCAAAAGTAGATGGTGAAAGAACACAGATCTTAGCTGGCATTGGTGTAGTTGCTCCATTGTTTTCTAGTGGCATTTCTGTACTTCTGTTTCTGTTAGGTAGAACCAGCATACTTTAACAGAGGGGTTTTATTTAAAGTCTTTTGGGGAAATTAATTTGACAGGTGAAGCACTGATTTTATGTTACATTTCTTTAGGGACCTCTGTTTCCATTATTGGTATTAAATACTTTATTCCTAAGTATTTAATTTTATATAGTTCATAATTCTTCTCATATTATGCATTCCAATTTATATTGAAATGAAATATGGAATTACTTAACTGATTTCAGTCCTTCTTTTGGTTTTGGGGAAAAATAAGATTTAAAAAAATCTAATCGTATTATTCTGTTCTTTTCTTTTAGCTCCAGTCATAAACAGATTCACGAGGCGTGCCTCCGGTAAGTCTGACCTTCCAGTAGGTTTCACTCACTAATGTTTTAAAGATAATAGTTCTTTGGCCAAAATGTGCCAAGAGTAATTAATAGGGAGTAATAACTTACGTGTTCATCTTCTTTCTAATAAGAGCACAAATGTGATATAATCATATGTTAGGAATTAACTGAAGATTAATGAAGCCATGATTGGCTAAGGTTAAGTCCCACCATGACCGAGACTGATGTAGACTTCCTTTCACCCTGCACACTTCTTGCTTTTGACAAAATGGCTACTTGGATGACTTTCTCATTTACCTACAACAGTTTAGAAGCAGCTTTTAACAGATGGGCAAAATGAGCCCATAAACAGTGAGGCAGGAGTGTTTTTAGCTATCATATGGAGCCCTTTAGAGTGGAAGCACGCCACTTGAAATTCTCACTTGCTGTTTTAAATATTCCTTGGCATCCTGATGCATGGCCAAGGGAGAGCCCTATTCCAAGTGCCTAAATGAGTTTAGTACCCTGTGACCCGTGGGAACAGGGGGATACAGTTAAAAGTGTTTCCGTCCACATTAGTTCAATAAAGGGTGTGGAAATGGGTCAGTGATTTTTCTGGAAAATTCATCCCGTGGAATAGCTTCTGAAGTATACTACATTTGCTTAAGAGAGTTACTCTTCCTTTTATGTATACATAGAATTATTTCACTCAAAAATAGAAGGTAAGTATTTTAGATACTTCATCTTTGGAGTCAGATATTAGAACTTAGTTCTTTATTTCATAAAATTGCCCAAATTCATCTGTGTTGTAATATTCAAAAAGCTTTAAGCCTGATTTTATTTTTAATTTGCCAGCTGTTAGTGGAATAATTTATTCTTGTACACAATGGCCAAGTCTGTAATGACAGAAACTAGGGAAATATGCTGCCTTGGGATGGCGGCTTCCATTCTCAGCTGTCTATAATCTCTGCATATTTATTTTAAACCATGAAAGTAAAATGCAGGTTTTCATGCCTTCTGTGGAATAGGGTTGTATTTGTCTGCAATGTGCTGCTGAACTTTATCCAGAGCAGAGATTGACTTGAAGCCTAACTCTCAGAAATGGTAGATGTGAGGAAGGAACAATTGGAATCAGTGTCGTATGTCTTGCCTTTATGGCATGAAGTTCATCCAGTAGAAACAGCTGTGGGTCTTGGAACCATCTCCCTTTCTGCCCTGTGCTGTATGAAGTGAGACATTTACTTATGAGTAAGTTCCATTAGCATTTGTTAGGAGATGTATTCTTCAATAATTGATAGCTTAGTATATAGATCAGTTTTCAAACACCATTATTTCACATCTCCTCCCCTAAGTGTGTATCCACTGTATCTCATTAGGACCTGGCTGGAAATGTAGGGTGATGGAATGCTAGCAAAGAAATAAAATTAAAAGGTATTCATTTCCAGTATAACAGACAGTTGGAAATGCCAGTGAGAGCAATAGAAAAAAGAGTCATTATAAAATAACAGTAAGCCTAAAAGGGGTAAAATTGTCATATTGTATGCTAAAAACCATTATGAGAATGACTCTTTGTTTTTGATTTTGCTTTTTTTTTTGTCTTTTGTTGTTGTTTTTGTTTTTAAGTTTTTCGAGACAGGGTTTCTCTGTGTATCTCTGGCTGTTCTGGACTCACTTTGTAGACCAGGCTAGCCTTGAGCTCACAGAGATCTGCCTGCCTCTGCCTCCCAAGTGCTGGGATTAAAGATGTCCACCACCATGCCAGGCAATTACAGAAAGCTGTGAACTGCCAGGTGGGTGCTGATTTGAACCCAGGTCCTTTGGAAGAACATCCAGTGCTCTTAACTGCTGAGCCACTTTTCCAGCCCCAAGAATGACTCTTAATGTTGGTTGCAAGTACAAGAGATACTTTATAGAATACCCCTGGCTAATCTGTTAATAAGCATTTTCTATAAACTTTGAATCATTTGGTCAAGAGAAATGAAATTATATATCTTAGGGGGAAATGTTATATATGGGTGAATAAAGACATATGTAATCATCTATATATCTGTCTTTATTTACTTTCTTATAATTCTTAAGAAAGTTTGTCTACATAGTTCCTGGCCAAAAACCATAGGGACAATCTGAGATATACTGAGAGGGCAATTCTGTAGCTGTGTTAGTTTAAGGGCAGTTTAGTGGAGGAGCCATCCTTCAATTCCTCATAAAGTAACATTTCCTGAAAATAAAAAATAGATTGCCTATTAAAAATATAGAAAACTGTGTGTCATTGCTGTGATTGCTTAAGGAGTCTTTTTTGGTGGAGTTTCATTTCAGTAATATTTTCCTTTTAGAATTAAACTGTAAAACTTTACTATAGAGCTAGAGTCTATAGGGAAGAAAATCATTAGGTAAAATCAACCAGAAGTCTCTGAGTTCATTTCCTTTAAAATAATAATTCAAAAAAGAACCACCGTATTAGTCACAGAATAGGAGAGAGGCACTATGTTACATGTGTGGCACTGGGTGCTTGGTTGCTGCTGGCTAGATGAAAACTTAGTGAAATGCAATGTCTTTCCTTAAATCCTTGAGTTTGAGTTTTTAGTATTTATATTGCATCTATTAAAAATAGTTTTCAGATCTGAATAATTTAAAACATCCCTCCTGTTATAGTTTGTTGCTATGGTTCACAAAGATGAGAAGTATGTTTGTGGTAAGATACTTAGGCACATTACTGAAGTTCATGCTCTTTTTTTTTAAATGCTCACTTTTATTTATGTTGATGCATATGTATGTGTCTGGATGAATGTATCTGCGTGAGGTGCCTTCAGAGGGCTTCAGAGTCCTGGAACCATAGTTAAGGTTGTGAGCTCCCAAGTGGGTGCTGGGCTTGGAACTCTGCTCCTCTGGAAGAGGAGCAAGTGCTCTTATCTCCAGCTCCCATTTTTGTATTTTTAGTAGCTCAGTTTCTGATAACTTCTCGGTTCATTTTTGTGTATTTTTAGTATTTGCCCACAGACCTGTCTGTTATTTGTTCTGTAAGTAAAAGGACTAGATTTAGTCCATATTGATAAACAGAATTTCTATGGGTTTTTTTTTTAATTTTTAAATTAATTTGTTTATTTTACATTCCGATTCCCCTCCCTCATCCCAGTCCCACCCTTCCACCCACTTACCCCATACTACCCCCACCCCCAACCCAGTAGCAACTCACTTTGGTATATCAAATTGCATTAGGACTAATTGCCTTCCCTTCCACTGAGGCAAGACAAGGCAGTTCTACTGGGAAAATAGGATCTACAGAAAGTCAACCTTGCCCAAGTCGGGGATAGTGCCTGTTCCAATTGTTAGGGGATCCACTTCAGTACCAAGCTTCATACATGCTGGTGAGGATGTGGAGAAAGGAGAACACTCCTCCAAGGCTTATGGGAGTGCAAACTTGTACAACCACTATGGAAATCATTCTGGTGCTTTCTAAGAAAATTAGGAGTATTTCTACCTCAAGACCCATACACTCATATACTACTCCTGGGCATATACCCTGAGTATGTGTCACCAAATCACAGAGACATTTCCTCAACTATGTTCATCGCAACTTTATGTGTAATAGCCAGAAATTGGAGACAACCCAGATGTCCCTCAACTGAGGAATGGATAAAGAAACTGGTACATCTACACAATGGAGTTCTACTCCACAATCAGAAACAAGGATATCATGAAATTTGCAGGCAAATGGATGGAACCAGAAAAGATCATCCTGAGTGAACTAATGCAGATGCAAAAAGACACCATGGTATTTACTCATTCAGCGGATATTAGCCATTAAGTACAGGACAACCATGCTACAATCCAGAGGCCCAAAGAGACTAAGTAACAAGGAGGGCTAAGGGAAGATGCTTGAATACCTCTAAGTAGGGGAAATAAACTGACATCAGAAGTGGATGAAGAGAGGGATCCAGACAGAATTCCTATGGTTTTAAGTCCTTAGTTTTCAGAAGGCTGTGGTAGTCTGACTAATGGGGATGGATGAGGACACCATTAGAAACACAGAGCCCAGCCACGCAGAGTCGGTTGGGTAAGTTCTACAAATGTGAAGGTGGTTGTCAGATGTCTTCTGAAATGCAGCTACATGCACCTTTGCTGTCTTCTGGACAGTGCCTCATTGAACCAGTTTTAAAGACAGCACCTTATAATCCTGTTATTAAAAGAAAAGGCCTGTTTTTGGTTTTTTTGTCTTAGTAAACACTATATATGATATGTTTATTTTATGTGCATTGGGGTTTTGCCTGCCTGTATGTCTGTGTGAGGTGTAAGATCTTGGAGTTACAGACAGTTGTGAGCTGCCATGTGGGTGTTGGGAATAGAACCCAGGTCTTCCAAAAGAGCATTCCATGCTCCTAACTGCTGAGCCATCTCTCCAGCCCCTAGTAAACGTTTCTTTTAAAAATGTAGAGAAATGTCTTTTCTTTTTTCTCTTCTCTAGTCTTCTTTCTTCCTCCCTCCCTCTTTCTCCTTCTCCCTCACCCCTCTGTCTCATTAGGATAGTAACAGTAACAGTCAAGTTTATCCTAAGGGATAAGTGGTTTAAGTAAAAGCCCCAATAGAATGTCTACTCTCTCCAAAATATTAGTGTTGAACCCTTTTCTGCAGAGTGCTTTAAATCAAATCAACAAAACCCTCAGAGTTGTGCCTTAGCCTGTCAGAAAAAAAGTGTTAGCCCTGGAGTCCTAACCCTGATAGCATTCTTTGGTCAGGGCATCTCGTTTTTAACTTTGCATGCTACAGATTTCCAGAAGATACTCAGTCATTTTCTGTGTGGTGTTGTTTCTAAAGTGGGAGAGTGGGATCCAGCCAGTGCTAAGACAAATCGGCCTCACATTAAGAGGATAGGTCTCTTTTTTGTTTTGTTTTGTTTTTCCTAGCCAGAAGATTTTATTCAGGAAAACATTGTATTTACAGAAAATTTCAAAGAATAGCTGGATGAGCACATTTACTCAGATTCCTTGATTGTTAATTCATTATTTTGACACATTAGCACACCCTCCTTTCTTTATGCACCCACACACATATGTATACACATTTTTTGTTTTTTTTTTTTTGAGATGAAGGAGCCCAGGCCAGCTTTGAATTCATGATATTTTTTTCTCTCCCTCAGGCTTCTTAGTGCTCCCATTCTCAACCACCCTTTTTATTTTTTATTGACCAATTCAGGAATTCTGAATACTTGAGTGTGTATCTTCTAAGATCAAGGGCACTCCTCTACATAGTGCATTACTCCTGTAATTAATGGAATATAAACTTCATGTGCTATATTCTACTGATGTTAGAGCCAGACTTTTTCTGTTGGCCTACTAAGGGCTCCTTCCCCACCCCCATTAAAGACTTTGTGGCTTAGTATTGTGTTTAATTTTTGTATTTTTGTTTTTCTTCTTTTTCATAAATTGACTTCCTGGAATTTTTAAAATTTGCTTTTCTGGAGTTTTGAAGGTTGTTTCTGACAGTGGCCTGTTACTAGCTGCTGTGAGTTCATGGGTGGCGCAGGTACTGTAGCTGACTGACACAGTCCTGGGTCCCACTGATGCCTATGGAGTCTTTGCATTGATGTTTGGCATTGCTTGTTTCTTAGAGCAGAAGTGCACACACAAGTCCAGATAACGAACTTGCAAACTTTATTTTGTCATAAAGATAATTCAGTCTTTAATGCTTTGCCACAAGTGTTGAATTGTATAGTACAGTTGTTTTTTGTTCTGTTTTTGTTTGTTTATTTGGTTTGTTGTTTTTTTTTGTTTGTTTTGTTTTTTGAGACAGGATTTCTCTGAGCCTTGGCTGTCCTGGACTCCATTTTGTATACCAGGCTGGCCTTGAATTCACAGAGATCAGCCAGCCTTCCTCTGCTTCCTGAATGCTGGAATTAAAGGCATGTGCCACCATGCCCAGCTCTGTATAGTGCAGTTTTAACAGAGATATATTTTATTATTTTTTCCTAAAATTGGGATTAAGAAAAATTCAGAGCTGAAATTATGATTTTTAAGTGTCACATGCTTGGTGACATTACTAAAATGACATTAAAAGTCCCTGTAAAGTCAACGCAAAGAAAAAACTTTTAAAAATTAATTCACAAGAAAGTAGGGAATCAGCTGAAGTTCACACATCATCTTAAATTGGGGAACATCTGTTTTGCCTTGTTTTGGAAACATTGTATAGCCCATGTTCGTTTCTTGATGGTGAGAGCTTTTAACCCCTGGTCATTGTTTTCCCCCAAAGAGTGTTCTGATATTGAGTCTGGCCTGCTGAGGTGATGCCCACTAGGCTCATATTTTGACCTTGAAGTAAATACCATTCCATAAAACCTTGAACCTGATAATCACCACTACTTGACAATGCATGTTGAGAAAATGCTACTTCACTAATTAGCTTACTAATTTATTCTGCACATGTGTACTAAGAATCTCCTGTGGCCTCAGTGTACTGCTAAGGATGCAGGAAGTAGATGCAGCCCATATGAAATTCACAGTCCAACAGAGAAACTGCCATGGCTCACGTTACATCAAATACCATAATATCCACAAAGTGAAAGGAAAAAAACAGATTGTGCGGTTAGGACATGGCTCACCGGAAGGGTGCCATTTGAGCTGGTCTTAAAGCTTGAATAATATGCGTTTGGCCAAGACAATAAGGATATTTGTACTCTATCACTAATAGCTGTTTTTATTCAGTATCATTGTATAAAGTCCATCTTCAGATTCCTTAGTAGCCTTTCTAAGACTCAGTTTTTCCAGATATAAAATAATAATATTCCTCTTGTAAGATGTTTGTAATAATTATGTAGTAGATAATCCATGTAAACATGTGACCCAGTATTCTCTCCAGTTTCAACTTGGTTATATACTTAGCATCCTGCTTGTGACAAGGTAGGGGCTTCCGGGAGCTGGAGTTGGATAGCCAGGTGGGTGACAGCAGCTCAGTGAAGAGGTGATGGAAAGATGACACAAAGGCAGGGTTGGAATCGAGAAGCAGACAGTTCTAGCAAGGCAGCAAGATCAAAGCAGAATTCCCACATTGGGCAAGGAAGGTGAGATGAGGGGTGAGGGGATCCAAAGAGGTTTGATGATCTGCCAGGACAGTTCTGTGGTTTGGTTTAGGTGAGAGAAGTCACTGAGGGGCTCCTTGAATCATCTCATCCTCTGATGACTGTACTGTGCCCAGAATAGTATTGAACATGTTCTTCCCTGTGTATCCTTCTAAATAAAACCATGTGAGCAGAGCAAGTGTTGTCTGTCTTATCTCTGGCTTGCCTGTTTACTAATCCCAAACAGCCCTGATTGACTGAGAGTTCTTTTTTTTAATAATGCATTTATTTTTATTTTATGTCCATTGGTGTTTTGACTGCATGTGTGTCTGTTGGATTGCTTGGAACAGGAGTTACAGACAGTTGTGAGCTGCCATGTGAGTTCTGGGAATTGAACCCAGGTCCTCAGTGCTCTTAACTGCCGAGCGACCTCTCCAGCCTGACCAAGAGTTCTTAAGCATGCTCTCTGCATGTCTTTCTGTGGTATGGGACTTGGACATCAATAGCATCTGGGAGAGTGGTGCATTTCTGGTTCACGTTTGATAATTCTAGGAACACTGACAAACTTTCTCAAGGATATTGGGGAACTTAGTTGCATTTCCCTCAAAGTTCTGTTTGAGCTTCCCAAGCAGGGAGAAAGGAAGATGGCAGTAACACAGCAAGATCATTAGAGTTAATGAGGGGAGAAGGATGAGGAGTATTCTTCCCATATCCTCAGACCTTTCACATCTGTGGTTGTGTCAAAAGATGATGTGGGTCTTAGAGAATGGCCTGACAAGTACATAGCCCAGCATGTCTTCATTACTAGAGCACAGAACTGGAGCTGGCCACAGGCACCCGAGGAGACAGGTGGATTTCCAAAACATGAGTCAATCCAGTGGATTAGAACAGCACAGCTATTCTTAATATTATCAGGGTTTCTGCTGCACAAACTCTCTGTAAAGAACCATTTTTGTTTGTTTGTTTCTTTGTTTTGTTTCTCTAATGCATTACAGACCAGTACTTTTGTAAAATAAGAAACTTCTATAGAAATTCCAGAAAGCTATAGTAGTTTTTAGATACTCTTATTTTAGGTATTTATCTTATTGCAGACTGCCATAGCTTAGGTGACATGATCTTAGTATGACCCACAGGAGATGTGAAATTTCTCATAAAAAGCAATCAAAAAGGAAAATTACAAATTTAACTTAAAAAAATCATTATTCACAAACCAAACATGTTACTTAAACAAATTGGCTTTTTTGTTAGAATGGATTGCTGCAGGAATAACTGGAGTCCTTTGTGATAGGTGGCACATGAGAGCCATATTACAGGTTGTGGTACACATGCTGTCATTGCTATGTGGCACACACACCTGTTCTTGTTGGAGGTATGTTGCAGGCTTCTCTTGACTGGCCTTGCTACAATGGACTCTACCCACATTTCTAGTCCTAGCATTTGGATGCTGTCAGTGTGTGATGTGTGCACTCCTGCTACTGTCACAAGCCATTGATACTGAAATTTAATTATTTGCTATTCTTTTTTTTTGCCTATTGCTACTTTCTAATATACAAGGTCCATCACTAACTAACAGAGAAAAATTGTAGTTGTGGATTAGGTTGAGATAATGAGACTGTTGGGGTTGTCTCCTAGCTCATGCTTAGTTAGCGTGTATGAGGCTGTGGATTCAGTCTCTCCCCAGCTCTCCACAGAATGTGAACTGTAAGGATATGAGTGTTGGAAGGATGTGAGTCAAAGTGAGACTTGAGATTTCTGGGGTAGAGTGTGATGGGAAAGGAAGAGCATGTCATACTTTTGGGACAAGTGGAGGTTGCCTGAAGTTTTACTGGAATTAAGGAAGCCAAAGAGATTAAGGATTGCTACTCAAACAGGTCATCAGCTCTGTCACTGAAGTGTTTAGTGATGAGGATAAAGTTGGAGTGACTCAGCTGGTGTTCCTGAGTGATGTAAATCTTGGAGGAGCATAGGCTTTTGCATGTGATCCCAGGCAAGATGCTGCATGGCAGTGTGGGGAACTCTAGAGGCCCCCATAGTAGGAAAGTAATGTTCTTGGTCAGAAATATTTCATTTAAAAAATGGTTCTCTGTGGGGAAGGTGTTAGAATGGAGGATAGTAGTGGACAGGAAGAACCCACAGGTCAACATTTCTACTGATCACTCAACACTGTTGGTGACTAAGCAGTAAGTGCTCTGTGTCCTCCAGGAAGCTGATGGCAAAGGGGAAGCTCTGGGAGAGGGGAGATGAGCTTGGTGAAAAGATAGTTGTCTGAGGGGCCCTCATCCTGTGGATGACCAAGGGTAATAGAGGGCATGGGAGAACTGATGGGGTGTGGGTAGAATTTATTCTCTGTAGATGTTTGTTTAAGCTAAACTTAGGGCTAATTTTATCTCCCCATAGTTCATTCTGTAGAAGACAGTATGAAAAAGTGAAGAGGTCATAAGTGGGACAATTTTTCCACTTACTGATTAAATATTCAGTGAGAACTTACAGTGTGTTTAGCCTCAGGCTAAGCCCAAGGAAGACAGTGATGAGGGTCTTAGATCCATCAGTTATTATCTGTGTGATTTGGACAAATTACCTAAGCTGTCTCCTGTAGAACTTACTGTGATGATTCATGAAGGAATGCTTAGAGAGCCATCAGCATGATCCCTGCTGTGTCCTAAAGGCTAAATATACTTATTAGTTCAATGTATCAAAATTTAATAGAACAGAATGTCCTAACGTTGATTCTGCTTTTTTCCTTCTGTAACTTCCTGCTCCTAATTTTAACTAGTCAAAGTATATAAGTACATAATTTTTGGTACCGCTTAGCACTACCCCAAATTTGGATGATCATTGTAATACCGTATGTGAGGATTTCTTTGGCTTTTTAGGTAAGAACACAAAAGCAACTTCTCTCCCCTAAATTATCAATTAGACCTATTTCATTCTAGTTTACAATTTAACCAAGCCTTTTGATATTTAAAAAAGTAATGCTGCAGTTGAAAAACAAATGTATCAGTCCTCCTCTATCGTTTTCAGGTAGGAATCAGATTGTGCTGGGTGCAATGGTTCGCACCTGTAGTACCAGCACTCAGGAGGCAGAGGTAGGCACATCCTGCAAGTTATAGGCCATCCTGGTCCTATACAGGCTAGCCAGTGTGACTGCCACAGAGTCGAAAACACAACCCCAACCTCTCACTAAATCCCTCTTCCCACTATGGCTCCCTTTGCCTTATTTTCTTTCTTCAGTCAGGAGTTATTCAAAACAGAGAGTGTCAGTTTTGTTTTACAGAAGACATCATGACAAAACTGCTAAAAATTGAAGGCAGAAATGAATGGTGTATTGTTTTCATAATGATAAAAAGGAGGACGTTTCACCTAAGAGACCTTTGTAGGTGTTTTAAAGTGGACTCCTAAGTCATGTCTTCCCTTTCAAAGAAGACATAGGTAGTTTTACATACATATCCCTGGCATGGCCAAATGGTATCGAGGCACAGACCTTAGGGGCACCTTCGAGCCAGGGAGGTGTCCTGGCAGCCCCTGTCCAGATGCTGTGCTGGCTGCATGGAGTCTAAACAGGCTGTGAGTGGCAGCTACAGCAAAGGGGAAGCTTGCGTGCACCATGTTCTGCTTGCTCTGTGGCTTTCTAAAATAAACCATTGCTTTCAATTTGGTATTTGTACTTTATTTAATTTTTGTGAATCCTTTGACTACATTATTTTTGTTTTTTTTAGGTAGCTCTTTATACAAGGGGATCTCTTTAGTGTATTTTAAGTTCTTTTTTTTTTAATTTGAAAAATGTGTAGGGGATTAAAATAATAAAAACCCTGAAATTCAGAATTATATATTGTTGACTAAAACATTGATACTCATATTTTGCAGTTAAGAGTTAAATGAAAGAAAAGATGCTCCTTTTAGTTAAGTGGCCACTTCAGAGGGGGTTCATGATGTTTGTTTGTACCAAAGGGATCAAAGTGCATTCAGAATGTGGGGAGAGATCACTGAGATGGCTCATTAATCACAGATGTTTTGACATCAATTTTCAATTCTCAGTCTTTTTTCATCTGTCATTTTGTCAAAGAATAACATTCTCCAGTGAGGATAAGGACTACTTGATGGAGGATCAGTTAGGCTGGTTTGAACCTTAGTGAGTATATGCGAGAAAGCCTGTGATGGCTGCTGGTGCAGTGATTCAGACTCCGGTGTGTGCCACCAACAGCTCTCAGCCCGCTTCCCCAGTGCTCATGAGGCAGAGTCGCCAGCAACTCTTTGCAGGGGGATTTTAGACCATCTTCATTTCATAGGTGTAGAAATTGAAGCGCAAAGCGTGATTCAATCTTTAAGGTTATACCCAAGGTCACATTCTTTTTATTTTCAATATTATCAAAATATTGAGTCAAAGTGGTCTTAAATATTTTATTAAGCAAGAGCAGAGGCAATAGAATTTTTAAAATGTTGCATAGTTCATCATCAAATCCTGAAGATATTTGTGAATGTTCTGCAGGAAACAAAAGTCAAACCACTTCTAGCTCTTCCTTTATGAGACAAGGTCTCATGGGGCCCAGGTTTCAGCATTAGGTAGCCATGGATGACGCTGGCCTTCAGGTCCTCCTGCCTTTGCCTCCTGTGTGTGAATACTGCTGTCACATGTGTGTGCCTCCATGCCCAGTTTATGCAGAACTAGGTACCTAACCTAGTTCTTGCTGAGCATGCTCCCTGCCCTTCCAACTTGTAGCTGTTTTTCTGTTGTGGTTTTCATTATGAACTTTAAAATTATGTTAAATATTCTTATGCTGAATTCCAACAAATTAAAAGCAAGTGTTGAATAATTTCTAATGTTGGCATTGTTTTTTCTATACAGGCTCTTATAGGTAAGGCAGCTAAATTAGTGTTATTAACAAGGTGTTAAGTGGTTCTACTATTTTAAAGATGCTCTTTGAATTTTGTCCTATTCATCAATAAATTTTCAGTCGTCTGAATTATAAGAGTTTACATATTTATGTTTAGTTTTTAATAAGCGATTCATATTAATTTTGATCTAAAGTTAGCTGTTAGCATTGTTTTCTTTACAGTTAGAAATCTGAAAATACCATACTACCATTCAAATTATTGAAGTTGTATTGAGGTGCTGAAATTATAATACTGACTGTCTATACATAGACTTACCTACATTTCTAGATATGATTTGTTTGTATTTTATTCAGATTTATTATTATTCTTTATTTCTCTCTGAAGAAGGGTAATAAAACTTTATTATCTGGAAAATTCAATTTGATTTTAAAGACAGGGTCTCACTGTAGTCTGGCTGGCCTGGAACTAGCTATGTAGACAAAGCTAATCTTGAACCCACAAAGATCCACTTGGTTCCCTCTCCTGAGTAATAAGATTAAAGGCATGTGCCACCATGTTTTGTTTATGTACTCTTCAAATTCTGCAAGTCAAACAGTAAATCAGTGGTATAGGTAACACTCAAGGATGGCATTGAAAATTGAATATTTTTGTTTGATTGCTTTTCAGCATTGTAATTATTAAATATTATATTCTTTTGTAGTGGTAAATCCTATAAAAGATAATAGACCTATTTATATCTGTTCGTGTAAAATAGAAACTGATGTGATAAGCTTTGTAAGTAGTCTAACAGCTACAGATGATAGATGTGTTATAATGACTTAGTGAGGTGAGACCCTTACTAGCTGTAGCATTTAGGAGATCAGGAACTGGCTGGCCCTGGTGTCAGGGGCACAGGTGAGTAGACATGGGTGAGATACCTTCCCCTCTGCCCCCAACCACTTGCCACTTACAACAGGTGGGAGAGCTGCCCTGTGCTCATGGGAATAGGAGAGCTGGTCCTACTCCTTGCCAGCTGTAGCATTGGGTAAGCTAGCTGGAGAGCTCATCCTGGTGGTGTGAGTGCAGGAGAACTGGCAGGCTAACCAGCCCAGCTACCACCCAGCCCCAGATCTAGGGCTTTGAGTTAGCACTAACTCCAACATCTGCCCCATCCATGACCTGCTGGAGTGCATAGAGGAGCCAGTCCTGCAGATCCAAAGCTGCAGGATCTGCATGACACAGGGCAACAACAGGATATCCTATCCGAGAAGAGTCCTGGTGAGCATCCAGTGTAGATAGTGTAGCAGAAGCCAGAGGCCTCCAACCAGACTAATGACTCATTGCAATGAACATTTGCACCTAAAGAAGTATGGACAAAAAGGTATACTGTGTGGCATACTGTGATATACTGCAGCTTCCACAATGAGATTTTCTTGTTTTTTTGTTTTGGGGGGTAGGAGGTTGCAAGGGTAGGGGGCAGATACAGGAAGGAACAGGGAGATGAGTGGAATTGGAGTGTATGATGTGAAATTCACAAAGAATCAATAAAAAGTTTAAAGGGAAAAAAAAAGAAAGAAAAGAGGTGAGACAAGGGGAAGGGTCCTAGGAGGTGAGCCTGAATGAGAGGTAGGACTTGGCATCTCTATTTTAGCTTGAAATGATTCCTAGCTTCTATATTGTCAGTGACAGTGAGTCAGAATCTCTTTTCAAATTTAATTTTAAATTTAAAAATTTTAAATTTAAAATGTTTTTAAATTTAGCTTTAATGATGAGGTCATGTTTCCTACTGTGAAGAACATTAAAGCTGAAATATTAATACTTTTCCCAATTGGAATCCTGTGAATCAATATTGATGTTTTTGTAGTTGTGATCATCATGTACATGAATAAACAGTATTCCATAAAATTAGTGTTCTGAAACTTGGCAACAATGATGTTTAGAGTCTAGACACAATGCAGTGTTTCATAATTGTGCCATAAAAATACATTCATGTGTTATGTATTTTATAACTATAATTGCTTAGTCAAGGCTATAAGAATGTCCAGAAATTTGTCCAGATGTTGCCAGATGCCCTCTAAAACCAATACTAATTCATCTTCCTTTCTTGAGTTTAATAGAGTGTGAAACAGTATTAAAGAACATTTAAATGTTTCTAATTTTACAGGTCAGTTTCCCAGTTGGTATTTTCTTATTTGCCAGTATAACTTAGCCTTTGTGCATATTGTTTGCCACTTGTGTTTATCTGCAAATAGCTTGTTCTCTTTTCCTTACTTGGTTGTGTTTGTGTCCTAAGGTTCCTAGACTGTGAACTGAGATTTGGGTGTTGCTGCTGGTTGAGTGCTTGACCCTGAGAGGACTGCTTAGTCTCCAAACACCAGTATCACATGGCTAAAATGTGGAAGTGGAAGCACTAAGCTCACTGGTAGCGCTGATTAATGAGATAATGACTGTAAAATACTTTACACATTTCGTGAAGTTTGGTGAGACTATGATATATGCTTGCTAAGCATTATTATTGCTACAAAGGGTTTTAAGAATAAATAGAATGTCATGTCGAATGTCTTCATAATACCCATATCATTTTTGGGCTTTCCTTCTTTACAATATAATAATCAGATAAATTAAATTAATATATTTTCCAGTATCGACTAACCTCATAGTCATGGAATGAACTCTGGTTCTTCAAACATGGTTTATTATGCTCTAAGTGGAAGTAACACATAGTAAATGTTGTTTTAGCACACAGCAAAATAAACCTTTGAACCCAGAATCAAGCTCTTGAATCTTAGACACATTTCAGAAGGCATTATTGGATGAGCACTTCTTTCTGCCTTAGGTGAATAATTAGGATTAGATCTATCTATTATGCAGCTAGAAACTCTTGTTGAACAACCTAGTGTTCACAGTAAGAGGTATTTGTCAGGTATGGAATATGCTAATTAGTACAAATAACAAACACCATGACCATGTCCTGCAAGCGACTGCATGAAGGGTAGCAGTATGTGTCTGTCTCACAGTTTTATGCAGAATAAGATTACTTATATGGCATTTAAACTAATAGTCACAGTGTCATTTTCTAAACTGCAAAAGGTCTTTGTCCAAAGGTAAGAAAGTGTTGTTTATTCTAATTTGTACCTAAGGAACATAATGCATCTCTGAAATAGTATATTGTCTTGATAGCACAGATTCTATTATATTTGATTTAATTTTAAACTATGAATATAACAGAAAAGTGAAATAAATACCCACCCGTACATTTGCACAGATCATGTTTGTATGAAATGAGGACATGACCAAGATATGGTTGAGAGGAAGGTTTTTGCTGTAAATATCAGACAGCATATAGCCAGAGGCATCTTGGAAGAGTCCACAGCACAGAGGGAAAGTAATAGACTAAATGTGGCCAGCAGATTGAACCAGCCCATGAGAAGAGAGAGGAGGAAAGTGAGAGAGGACAAAGAGAGAGGCAAGAGAGAGCAAAGTGTTGGACACAAAGTTTGGATAGGACAGAATGCCTGTCTGAAATGGCAGAGTTCTGTGGGAATGAGAAGCTGAGGGAAGGGAAACCCATGAGATGGAGAAGGGTAGGGGACAGAGTTAGAAGAGCTAGGATACCAATATGGACTCTCTAACATATTTTTATGATGCTTTGTTATGCTAATAGTCATCAGAGGTAGCCATTTTTCCCTTTCAGACCTGACAATGTCTTCATGAAAACATGCTCATTTGCCAAACACTGCTCTCCTATTTCTGCCTTTTTTAAAATCTCAAAAGTTGTAAGGGAAATAGTAATATGGTATGTCATGGGGTAAAGATAGTTTATATTGAAAAAATAACTACATGGGTTCCATGCTTTGAGCCCACTTTGTATACAAACTTGTAATATAATTAAAGTCTGGCATTACTGCTAGACATGGTGGTGCGAGTCTTTAGTCCCAGCACTCGGGAGGCAGAGGCAGGGTGATGTCTGTGAGTTTGAGGTTAGTCTGGTCTACAAAGTGAGGAGGAGTTTCAGGACAGCCAGGGCTACACAGAAAGACCCTGTCTCAAAAAACCAAAAAAAAAAAAAAAAAAAAAAAAAAAAAGACCTGGCATTCCAAAGGGAAATACTTCAATTAACATAATAGTTGACCAGTTATTGGGGGCTTACCTTGAGCTAGGAACTTTTGTAAGCGGCTTTGTGTTATTGATTTGATTTATCATTTAAAGTAGCTTTATACACCAGGTACTAATCTAGTGGTAAATATAAACAGATTCACTGGCCAGTTCTTTGCCTTGGTTTGGTAACAACCAGTAGCAGTGACAAGACAGAGAATCAGACTTACTGTTTATACAGTCATCCTCTGTGTACCAATGTTATGTCAACACTGGATATTCCCAAGGGTGGCTCCTTATTTTATAGATGAGAATTGAATTCATATTGGTTAGTAGTGTGCAAATGTTACTGAGACCCCGGGCAGAGGAGGGTAGGGAGCTCAGTCTCAGTTCTGAGGTCTGGCTGCTCCTCTCCCTCAAAACAAATGAAAACAGGGTAAGTCTTGGTGAAAAGGAGGGATATCTCTTCAGTGTGGCTGCCAGTGGGAGGGCAGACCTAAGGACTGTCCTCAAGGGTGGTGAGCAGAACTCAGTCCTCAAGAGGGAAGGAGCAAATTCAGGGCAGGAAACATGCCCAGTTGAACAG
The DNA here is from genome assembly GCA_907164525.1 of Lophiomys imhausi. Classification (NCBI taxonomy): domain Eukaryota; kingdom Metazoa; phylum Chordata; class Mammalia; order Rodentia; family Muridae; genus Lophiomys; species Lophiomys imhausi. Next base: position 702,883 of record CAJQZJ010011617.1, read on the forward strand.
TCTTGGTCACACTGTGGTCTGCTTGATCATTATCAGCAGTTAGAAAGTTCATGTTGTTGGATGTGGTGGTGGTTGCCAGCACTCCTAGTACTTAGGAGATAGAAAATGAGAATCATGAGTTTGGAGCCAGCATGGCCTATTGGCCTTACTGACTAGTAAGACCTTGTTTTGAGGGTAAATGAAATAGAAACTTGCTGTTGTATGGATTAGTTTTTATTCTTGTCACAGGATATTTGACAATTGAGCCTTGTGTTCCTGGAGGCCAAGGTGACTGTAGGAAGATATGTCTGGGAGAAATGTCTGTATCAGGAAGGCAAGATAGAATCAGTGAGGCCGGGCCACCAGGCTTAGGATGGTGACGTCTAGGCACTGTTCTAGTGTTCTGGAACACAGGAACATGTGAGAATTGGCATGGGCAGTCTGTCAGCAGTGGGTAGGGAAACACTACCTCCAGTAACCTGAGGCTCTCCCTCCCTCCCTCGTAATGGGGAGTCAAGCTGGATCCTTGACTGAGCCACAGAAAAGAACTTCAGGATGAGTCAGAGTGAAGCAAAGTCAGCAAAGTTATGGGAACCCAAGCTCCTGTGGGGAGGGAGAGGAGGACTGATGGGTGGACTCATTAACTTAGGAAAAGGACAGTTCACACATGACACACGGATGCAGATGTGTGAGCTCTTTAAGAGAGTCCTGCTTAAGTGTCTCAACAGTGGCTGTGCACATAATTCTGTGTCTTTCTAAGTTACAATGCTCTAAGGATGCCATTTATGACAAAGTAAAGTTTAAATAGTACGTAAAAAATACAGCTGCTTTCCTTATTTCTCTTATCTTAAAGATAAAAATGGAATTATAAAGTGGTTTTTATAAGGTGCAGTATTTGGATTTAGGGATGAAAGGAGTCATGGCCACACATGTCCTGGCCCTATGTAAACAAGGTTTGTTGTTTTTAACATCCTTGTTTGAGATGCCTTTGGGAAAACAAGCACCAATTTTATGGGCAATTTAGATTTTATCAGTTGTATTGAAGTTTCTTTACCCAGCCAGCAGGAAAGACAAGGTAGATAGATCCTGTTAGTTTTTAGGAAGGGGAAGCAGGACGGGTACACATTCCAAAGAAAGGCTGCGATGAGTGTCACTTAACTTTATTAACTCCATAGCATGTGGTATGGTTCAATGTGTGTGTGTGTGTGTGTGTGTGTGTGTGTGTGTGTGTGTGTGTGTTTGCACGCATGTGTCTGTCTGTCTTTCTTATGTCCTGAAAGCAAGGGAGGTTTCTGTCCCTCCAGAACATAGAGCCTGACTACCTGCAACTCTGATCCAAACTATGATAACCCCCAGAAAAAGACTCAGATTAGCTCAGTTGTCAGGGATTGCAGCCCCCTGGGTTGTCTAGGATTGGTTATGGTCTGGGCCCAGAAATTCTTCATTGCACCTGCAGCTAACTTTGATTGACCCAGGTAGGATTATCAGAGTCATGTTTGCTAGTTTTCTTAGGTAAGAAGTCCTCTATGGGTCTTTGTCATCTTCTTTCTTGGCACACTTACTTGCAAATGAAAGACTGGCAAATCCAGAGCTCCTGGGAGGAGGGACGCTCACTCCACTCGTTTTACCACTCACCTACTTGACTACAAGTGCTCCTTTTGGATGTGTGTCTTTTTCTGATGAGAAACACTGTTGTTCATAGTAGAATATTAGTTCATGAAGAATGACACAAAATAACAGTATGGGACAGATGTCACTTCTTTAGAAGAATGGGGCCATTATCTTGCCTGTTAGTTCACCGAGCTCCTGAAGGAAGAGTTCCCAGAGAAGAAATAATACTTTACCTTTATGTCAGTAGCTTTAAAGAGATTCAGTGGGGATTCAAGCTCAGCCTTTCATCTTTTTTTTAATTAATAAATTTATTTGTTTGTTGCTTCAGGTTACATCCTTATCATATTGTCCTCTTTTCCCGCTTCCCAGTCCCACCCTCCCATGCTCTACCCCCTGACCCTTCCGTCTTGTTCCTCTGGGGTGGAGTGTCCCTGCATAACAGTCTCTCACCACAGATCAGGAGTCATATGAGGGCCAAGAGCCTCTGCATTCACCGGGGGCCTACGAGGCAGTACTGCCAGTGAAAGGTGTCTCCTTGCTACTGGGAGGAATACTAAAAAAAGACCAACAAACACACAAACCCACAAAAACAAAGAATAACAACAAAAAAGAGAGGAAAAAGAAAAGGGAAAAGGAAAAAGAAAAAGAAAAAAAGGAAAAGGAAAAAGAAAAAGATAAAAAAAGTTTATGTCCATGTTCCTTTTGCTGTGTTGGTTGTAGTACAGATATCCTGTATGATATAGCTAAAATCCTACTATAAGTGAATAGATGCCATGTGCATCCTTCTGAGTCTGGGTTAGCTCACTCAGGATGAGCTTCTCTAGATCCATCCATTTGGTTGCAAATTGCATGATTTCATTGTTTCTGATAGCTGAGTAATATTCCATTGTGTAGATGTACCACAATGTTTTAATCCATTCTTCAGTTGAGGGACATCAGGGTTGTTTCCAATTTCTAGCTATTACAAATAAGGCTGCTATGAACATAGATGAGGAGACTTCCCTATGTCTCCGTGAGGGGTCCTTTGGGTGTATACCCAGAAGTGGTATGGCTGGGTCCTGAGGCAAGGTTATTCCAAGATTTCTAAGATATCGCCAGACAGACCTCCATAGTGGTTGCACAAGCCTGCACTCCCACCAGCAATGGAGTAGGGTTCCCCTTTCTCCACACCCTCGCCAGCATGTGCTGTCATTTGAGCTCTTTATCTTAGCCATTCTGACAGGTGTTAGATGGAATCTCAGGGTCGTCTTGAGTTGCATTTCTCTGATGATTAAGGATGTTGAGCATTTTTTTCAGGTGTCTCTCAGCCATTAGGGATTCCTCCTTTGTGAATTCTCTATTTAGCTCCGTCTCCCATTTTTTGATTGGATTATTTGCTTTCTTGGCATTTAGTTTCTTGAGTTCTTTGTAGATTTTAGATAATAGCCCTCTATCAGATGTGGGGTTGGTGAAGATTTTCTCCCAGTCTGTTGGTTGCCGTTTTGTTCGAATGACAGTGTCTTTTGCCTTACAGAAGCTTTTCAGTTTCATGAGGTCCCATTTATTGATTGTTGATCTCAGGTCCTGAGCTGTTGGTGTTCTGTTCAGGAAGTTGTCACCTGTGCCAATGAGTTCGAGGGTTTCTCCTACTTTTTCTTCTAGTATATTTAGTGTGGCCGGCCTTATGTTAAGGTCTTTGATCCACTTGGATTTAAGTTTTGTACAAGGTGATAGGTATGGGTCTAATTTCATTCTTTTGCAAGTGGACATCCAGTTGGACCATCACCATTTGTTGAAGATGCTGTCCTTCTTCCACTGTGCGGTTTTGGCTTCTTTGTCAAAGATTAGTTGGCCATAGGTGTTTGGGTCCATGTTTGGGTCTTGCATTCGATTCCATTGATCCACTGGTCTGTTTCTATACCAGTACCATGCTGTTGTTATTACTATTGCTCTGTAATACAGCTTAAAATCTGGGATGGTGATACCTCCAGATGCTTTTTTATTGTACAGTATTGATTTAGCTATTCTGGGCTTTGTTGTTCCAAATGAAGTTGAGAATAGCTTTTTCCAGGTCTATAAAGAATTGTGTTGGTATTTTGATAGGAATTGCATTGAATCTATATATTGCTTTTGGTAGGATAGCCATTTTTATTATGTTGATCTTACCTATCCATGAGCATGGGAGATCTTTCCATCTTCTAAAGGCCTCTTCCATTTCTTTCTTCAGGGGCTTGAAGTTCTTGTTGTATAGGTCCTTTACTTGCTTGGTTAGAGTTACCCCCGGGTATTTTATATTGTTTGTGGCTACTGTGAAGTGGGTTGTTTCCCTTATTTCTTTCTCGGTATATTTGTTTGTTGTATAAAGAAGGGCTTCTGATTTTTTTTGAGTTAATTTTGTATCCAGCCACCTTGCTGAAGTTGTTTATCAGATGTAAGAGTTCTTTGGTGGAGTTTTTGGGGTCGCTTATGTATACTAACATATCATCTGCGAATAGGGATAATTTGACTTCTTCATTTCCAATGTTTATCCCTTTGATCTCCTTTAGTTGTCTTATTGCTCTAGCAAGGACTTCAAGTACTATATGGAAGAGATATGGTGAAAGTGGACATCCTTGTCTTGTCCCTGAGTTTAGAGGAAATGCTTCAAGCTTCTCTCCATTTAATTTGATGTTGGCCACTGGCTTGCTGTATATTGCCTTTATTATTTCTTGGTATGGTCCTTGTATGCCCGTTCTCTCCAGAACTTTTAGCATGAAGGGGTGTTGGATTTTGTCAAATGCTTTTTCTGCATCTAGCGAGATTATCATGTGTTTTTTTTCTTTCATCTTGTTTATATGGTGAATTCCATTGATAGACTTTCGTATATTGAACCATCCCTGCATTACTGGGATGAAGCCTACTTGATCATGATGTATGATACTTTTGATGTGTTCTTGAATTCGGTTTGCTAGTATTTTATTAAGTATTTTTGCATCTATGTTCATGAAGGAGATTGGTCTGAAGTTCTCTTTCTTTGTTGGGTCTTTGTGTGGTTTAGGAATCAGAATGACAGTGGCCTCATAGAATGAGTTTGGCAGTGTTCTTTCTGTTTCTATGTTGTGGAAGAGTTTGAAAAGTAATGGTGTTAGTTCCTCTTTGAAGGTCCGGTAGAATTCCGTGCTAAAGCCATCTGGCCCGGGGCTTTTTTTGTTTGGGAGATTATTAATGACTGTTTCTATTTCCTTGGGTGTTATTGGGCTGTTTAAGCTGTTAATCTGATTTTGATTTAGTTTTGGTAGTGGAATATAGATTTTTAAAGTAGAACCCGAATATTTTCTGGATCTCCTCAATGTCTGTTGTTATTTCTCCGTTTTCATTTCTGATTTTGTTGATTTGGGTTCTTTCCCTTTGCCTTTTAGTTAATTTGGCTAGGGTTCTGTCTATTTTGTTGATTTTCTCGAAGAACCAACTCTTGGTTTCATTGATTCTTTGTATAGTTCTTTTTGATTCTAACTGGTTGATTTCAGCCCTAACTTTGATGATTTCCTGCCTTCTGCTCTTCTTGGGAGTGTTTGCTTCTTTTTTTTTTCCAATTCACCCAGCTTAGCTGTTAATTCACTAATATGAACTGTCACAATTTTCTTTTTGAAAGCACTTAGTGCTATGAACTTTCCTCGTAGCACAGCTTTCATTGTATTTCATAGGTTTGGATATGTTGTGTCTTCATTGTCGTTGGATTTTAAGAAGTCTTTGATTTCCTTCTTTATTTCTTCCCTGACCCAGTGGTCATCCAGTAAGGAGCTGTTCAATTTCCATGTGTGTGTGGGCTTTCTGTTGATTCTTTTGCTGTTGAAGATCAGCTTTATTCCATGGTGGTCTGATAAGATACAAGGTGTTATTTCAATTTTCTTGTATCTATTGAGACTATCTTTGTGTCCAATTATATGGTCGATTTTGGAGAAGGTTCCGTGGGGTGCTGAGAAAAATGTGTATTCCTTTGTGTTTGGGTGAAACGTTCTGTAGATATCTGTTAGGTCCATTTGTTTCATGATCTCTGTTAGACTCAATATTTCTCTGTTTGGCTTCTGTCTTGATGATCTGTCCATTGTTGTGAATGGGGTGTTGAAGTCTCCCACTACTAATGTGTTGTGATTGACGTGTGCTTTAAGTTTTAGAAGTGTTTCTTTTACGAAAGTTGGTCCCTTTGTATTTGGGGCATAGATGTTCAGTATTGAGACTTCGTCTTGATGAATATTCCCTTTAATGAGTATATAATGCCCTTCTTTGTCTTTTTTCATTAACTTCAATTGTAAGTCTGTTTTGTTTGATATTAGGATGGCTACTCCAGCTTGCTTCCTGGGTCCATTTGCTTGCAAAACCTTTTCCCAGCCCTTTACTCTGAGGTAGTGTCTATCTTTGGTAGTGAAATGTGTTTCTTGTATGCAGCAAAAGGACAGGTCTTGCTTGCGGATCCACTCTGTAAACCTGTGTCTTTTTATTGGGGAGTTGAGTCCATTGATGTTGATGGATATTAGTGACCTGGGGTTGTTATTTCCCATTAGTTTGGTATAGGTGATGGTCCTGTGCCTCTTTTGGTTTAGTTGCTGAGGGGTTTTCTATTCCTTTTGTTTCGTTGGGTGAAGTTTTCTTCTCTGGGTTGGAATTTTCCTTCTAGGATTTTCTGTAGGGCTGGGTTTGTTGGTAGATATTGTTTAAATTTGATTTTGTCATGGAATATCTTGTTTTCTCCATCTATGTTGATAGAGAGTTTTGCTGGGTATAGTAGTCTGTCTGGGCACCTATGATCTCTCAGGACTTGTAGGATATCTGTCCAGGCCCTTCTAGCTTTTAAAGTTTCTGAGGAGAAGTCAGGTGTAATTCTGATGGGTCTGCCATTGTATGTGACTTGACCTTTTTCTCTTACAGCTTTTAATATTCTTTCTTTGTTCTGTACATTTGGAGTTTCAATTATTATGTGGCGAGAGGAGTTTCTTTTCTGATCTAATCTGTTCGGTGTTCTGTAAGCCTCTTGGATTTTTATTGGCATCTCTTTTTTCAGGTTTGGGAAGTTTTCTTCTATGATTTTGTTGAAGATATTTCCTGGACCTTGGAGTCGGGAGTCTTCTCTTTCCTCTGTACCTATAATTCTTAGGTTCTGTCTTTTCATTGAGTCCTTGATTTCTTGGATGTTGTGGGTGAGAGATTTTTTTTAGCCTTCTCATTTTCTTTGGATGTTGTACTGATTTCTTCCATCGAATCTTCCATGCCTGAGATCCTGTCTTCCATCTCTTGCATCCTATTTTTGATACTCACATCCGTAGTTCCTGTTTTCATCCCTTGATTCTCCACTTCCTCTTTTAACTCTGACTGTGTTTTCTTTATTGTTTCTATTTCTATTTTCATGTCTTGTATGGTATTGTTCGTTTTGTGCATTTCCTTCTCCAGCTTGCTTGTTTTTGTCTGAAAATCTTTCATTGCTTTGTCCTTTTCCTGTTCAAGCTCTGTCACCTTGGCTTGGAGTTCTTTAATGGTGTTGTTCGTTGTTTTGACTTGTAACATTGTGGCTTCTTTGAATTCCTTCATAGATTTAAGTTCTTCTTGAAGGGACTCTATCACTTTCCATAATGCAGAATTGTCATCCTTTTCCTGTGTTTCTGTTGGTGTGAGGTCATCCGAATTGGATGAGCTAGGATAATTCTGCTTTGTTGGAGTCATATTTCCTTGATTTCTATTTTTTCTTGGACCTTTGGCCATATGGATGTGTTTAGCTGACTGTTCTTGTCGTTTTCTGTGCTTGGATCCACAGGGGATGCTATGATGCAGGGGACGAGTTGCTTGGCTATCTGTCGTTGCTTACAGGGGGATCTCAGGGTCACTGTGGTTTTAATAGCCTGAAGCACTGTGAGCTGGTGCAGCCTATTCCCAGGTAGTGAGTAATGATCCGGGATTGTTTCACTGCTCCCAATTCAGACTTCTCTATTTTGCACACTGAGTTATCAGCCTGTAATAGTTCTGATGGTATGTACCTGTTTTCCCATGCACGGATTCTGTGGGCTTTGTTGTTGTCACAGAGGCTGACAGGTCCCGGCTCCACACCTAATATGTCTGGATTTTCCAGCATACAGCTATGGTCCCTTACTTCTGGTTTCTCACTAGGCTTCTCGCCACAGGCCTGGCCCCTCAGCCCCGCCTGCCTCTGCCGGGTTCCCTCCCTGTATGCTCATCCGCCGGGGCGCGGGGCCCCGGCCCCTTCTGCCGCCTGTACGGGTCTCCCTCCCCAGCTGCTTTGCCGTGGGTGCGTGTAGCCCCGGCCCCTCCCGCCGCCTGTGCGAGCCTCCCTCCCTAGCTGCTCAGCGGCGGGTACGCGGATCCCCGGCCCCTCTCACCGCCAGTACGGGTCTCCCTCCCCAGCTGCTCGGCCATGGGTGCACGGATCCCTGGCCCCGCCTGCCGCCTGTGCGGGCCTCCCTCCCCTAGCTGCTCAGCCGCTGGTACTCGGATCCCCGGCCCCTCTCGCCACTTGTACGGGCCTCCCTCCCCAGCTGCTCTGCCGTGGGTGCACGGGTCCCCGGCCCCTCCCGCCGCCAGTGCGGGTCTCCCTCCCCAACTGCTGTGCCCGCTGGCTTCCCGCTCCCTCCTCAGCCTTTCATCTTAGAAACCACCTTTTATTTTTTCATTTTTTAGTTTCAACAATTTTTCTTTTTTAAAATCTGTGTTTGTTTATTTGTGTGTGCACCACGTGTATGTGTGCACCATATGTGTGCAGGTACCTTCAGAGACCAGAAGAGGATGTCAGATCTCTTGGAGCTGGGATTATAGGCAGTTGCAAGCCACCTGATGTGAGTGCTGGGGCCAAACCTAGTTCCTTTGGAAAAGCAGCATGTACTCTTAACTACTGAGCCATCTCTCCAGCCCCCTTAGAATATATATGTGATGTTATTTTCATAAACAACCACTTGGTTCCATCACACTATACAAAATAAAACAATTATACTTTAAAATCAGATAGATTTTTTTAGTTGTATTTCCATTTTTTAAGAAGAGGTAATTGTGTGGAATGATTTTATTTGCATAATTACAGAAATGATGATAGCTTTATAATCTGATTGGTTATGCTGCTGTCATTTTAGTTAAAATAGCAATCACTTAGTACTGTTGTTTGCAAGACACTGTTATCTGCATGTTTTTTAAACTGCTAAAGATGAGGAAGGTGAAGCTTAAGCCCAAGCCTTGCAGTTGCTTTGTGCTGTCTGTCTCATCAGTGTGTGGAGTAACACAGATTTCATGGAGATGAATGTCACTCATTCCAATTCTGTTTCTCTTTCCTACATACAGTGAACAGGAACCAGGTACATACTCAGTGAGTCTCTGCTCTACCATGGGTGAGAGAGCCATGAATCTGCCATCCCTGTAGGCTTGCTGGCCACTCTTAAGTACCATTGTTGTAGTCTGTAAAGGTACTGACTTTTGAACAAGAGGGGATTCCCTTTGGATACTCTCTTGCTTGAGCTTACTCTCTCCTTATGGTAGGGGATGCAGCCTGCTGTGGGTCCATGTATTACAGAAGTAGCAGCTGCCAGAAGGAGCTGGGCTTTCACTTCTCTGGTTTAGGACCTGCTGAGACAGGATCTTAGAGAAGAGGGCTTTTAGATGAAGGCATTAATAACTGCTGGTGCCCCGGGAGGGGAATTAAGTTTATGTTGGATGGAAAGAAAATGTTTTGGGCTTTGTAGAACTGTGTGTCTGACTCCACCGTGGCTCCCTATGGGGTTTATGAGGATAACATCGGCAAGTAACACTTTTCTTTGTGCGTTGTGTTTAGGATCTGTCCCCTGTGTAAAGTGAGGCATGGGTATAGTGCATTATGTTACTACACAAAAGGCAGATGTAATTTGAAGTGATTGCTTATTTAGTGGAAAGTGTCAGGGCTAATGTGACTTTTGGGTATATAGTTTTGATGGAAAAACTGTATTTTAGTAGGTATGAATAGGTGGTGGAGGAATAAATTTTCCTGATATGTAAACCATGTATGATAACTTTTCAGTTCAGGAAGTAGTGATCTAACTAAATGTCAAGTACACAGACTCTGTTATGGACTAAGAAGAGGAATATCTCAAATGAGAGCTGGATCAAGGCCAGTGGGGAGGAACCTGTAAGAGCCATGGCAAGAGTTTGGATGTTTTCTCTGTTTTGTTTTTAGTTTTGGAATTCATTCGTCAGTCTGTTTACTGAATGAGTTCTTCTTAAGACAGAGTTTTGCTCTGGCACCCACACTGGCCTTAAACTTACCATGTAGCCCAGGCTGGTCTCTAAGTCAATCTTCTTGCCTCAACCTCCTGAGACCTGCAACTATATACATAAGTCACCATAGTTACTGGAGTTTGGATTTTATTTTGTATATGAGGAACCATTAAACGTGTTTTTGTTTGTTTTTGTGTTGACAGATAGTGAAGTTAGCAAATGAATCAACCCCAGGATGATGGGGCTAGCATGTTAAAGTTTCAAAACAGGTCCTCTAGACATCCCTGCCACTCATCTGGATACTGTTCAGGGAGCTGCTTTGAGGAGATGGGCTCTCACATGTGCAGCTGTGTGTAGCGATCCAGCTGTCTTACAGAAGTGTGCTGGGGACCTGGAAGGAGCAAAGGAAAGAGTTTCCTGATCCTGTGCTACTTAAGTTGGAAACCCACAGTTTTGATGTTTTAATCATTATTTTTGAAATATTTTAAAGAAGTTAGGAGAAGAGGAAGTATATTTATGGAATCTTATGTTTGTTCAAATGTTTTGTCATCTAAAGACATTTAAATTTTTCATTTAAAAAGCTCTTCTCGTGTGGCTTTTGAGACTGTGTATACATGTGTGGGTATGTGTGGAGGCCATTGATCAACTTCAGATGCTTCTTTTTTTTCTTTGAAATGTGGTCTCTTTCTGGGACCCAGGGCTCACAAATGAGGTCAGGGGTCCCAACTAAGCACTGATGTTGTAAGTGCGTGCCACCATACCCAGTTTCTCACATGGACACTGGGGGTTGGACTCAGGTCCTCATGCTTGCATGACACACACTTCACTTGTCCCTAGCCTCCCCAGCCCAGAGATAGGGTCTCTGTAGGCCAGGTTGGTCTTGATCCTGCTATCCCA
>CAJQZJ010011617.1:722663-740252 GCA_907164525.1 Lophiomys imhausi
GGGTGTACCATGTAACATACTGTGACACGCTGCAGCTTCCATGAAAAGATGCTTTTTGTTTTGTTTTGTTTTTCCTTTGGGTTGGGGGAGGTTGCAGGGTGGAGGGCAGATATGAAGGGATGGGAAGATGAATGGATTGGGGTGCATGATGTGAATTTCACAAAGAATCAATACAAAATTTAAAAAATTTTCTTGACTATCAGTTTAATTTTTAAAACCTTTTGTTGGATTTTTGTTTTGTATATTAGTATTTTGTCTGTATTTATGTATGTGTTTTATATATATATATATATATATATATATATATTACAACAACAAAAGTACTAGTTTTATAATAGATCACGGCAGTTTAGTAAAATATTTGAAATATCAAACATGCTTATGAGATGTTACAATGCTTTATGGGGGAAACAAAACAGTTTGTAGAAGCATTTAGAATTAATAATTATATATTTGGGATGATTAGGAAGCTATTGAATTTGGAGATTTAAGGCAGAGTTTATACAGATTTTATAGAGAAGGAGGTTGGTGGATAGCTAATTCTTATATATATATATTTGGTTGTGAGTCTATCCTTTAACAGCTAAGCCATCTCTAGCCTTGAATATCTGATTCTGAAAGTGCTACTGATAATCATGGCTGGGTGGACCATTCTAGATTAAGTGGGAAGTGTGTCTCTGTCATTTTGCCAAGGCAAGAGTACATAGTTCAGTACCTTGGCTAAATCTGTATAGTAAAGTTCTGACATAAACACAGTTGATTTAGGGACTGAATAACTCACTTAAGTACATTTAAGGAGAGTTGCTAAAATGATGGCTGAGTGGCTACATGATACATTTGTATTGCTTCTGTAGATGGATTGCAGATGAAAGCTGGATTATGGCTCCTGTGTGTGCACAAATCTGTTGGTTTAGACAAGATCTTGCTATGTCCTTAATGTTCTGTTTCTGTGAAAGGACACTCTGACCAAGGCTACTTATCAAAGAAATCATTTAATTGAGGTCTTGGTTACAGTTTCAGAGGGTTGATCTATTGTCATCACGGTGGGGAGCATGTGGCACTCAGGGAGCTGTGGTGCTGGAGAAGTGGCTGAGAGCTACATCCTCATCTCCAGTCTGCAGGAAGAGGGACAGTGGGCCTGGCCTGGGCTTTTGGAACCTCAGAGTCCACCCCCCAGCCACATACCTCCTTCAACAAGGCTACACCTACTCTAACAAGGCTACAACTCCTAATCCTTCCAAACTGTATCTCAACTGGGGACTAAGAATGGAAATATATGAGCCTAGGGGGACCATTCTCATTCACCATCACAATAGCCCAGGCCGACTTCAGACTCAAGTTCTTCCTGCCTCAGCCTCCTCTGTGCTGAAATTATAGGCTTGCACCACCATACTGTGGTACAGGAAATAGTAAAATATAATGAGCAAATGATTATTCTATTTAGAGTTTGAGAGAAATGCAAGGATATATTAATAATTTGAATTTAATCATTCTGTTTCAGAGTTTATAAGTTGTAGATATTTTTAAGTCAAGAACTTATCCCTTTTCTTTCTTTTCTCTTTTTCTTCTTTTTTTCTACTACAGAACTGAACTGAGGCCTTGTGATCGTGGTGTGCTGCTAGTGTGCACCATGGTCTTCTTCATGACTTCCCACTTTAAAATAAAGTGTGAATTGATTTCAATCTTTCTCCCACTTGCTCTGTAAGTTCATGAGAGTGAAAGAGAGAATAAAGCAGAGGTGGGACAACATCATGGGCTTGACTATCAAGCCAATTGGTTCTTTGGTGGTCATCAAGGCAAACTCACAGCATTCTACTTTTCTTATTTTCTAAGACCCTGTCTCCCTGAAGTCAGGAATGCTTATGCCTCTTATGCAATGAAATATCTTCTACATGCCTTACATGCATCCTAGCAGAAGAGGTTTTCAAGTTTCTAGAGCCACTGAGCAGTATGCAGCTGCCTAAAGATCTGGTGAAGTTCCAAGTTGTGGGGATTCCATCAGACTTTGACCTCAGTAAAGTCTATCCAAAACAAAGTGCCCACCGTGTTAAGAAAAATATACCTTGTGAGGAAGAAATGACCGTGGAATGTCACTGAGATTTGAGGATACCTGTTCATGTATGTAGACCAGTCTATCCTGACATGCAGGTTCTGTATGTCCAAGGGTAAGGAATCTTTTTTTTTTTAATCTGAGGTGGCCCATCATGCAATGAACAGAGAGCATGCAATACTTTAATTTAGCTTATGAGATTATTTTTTACAATTTTAATTTTTATTGAAAATGGATCTTTTTATATAATACATTTTCCTCCCCACTTTCTCTCAGATCCTTCCCATCTCCCACCCAAATCCACACCCTTTATTTGGGTCATCAGAAAACACACAGGCAACTGAATGAACAAACAAACAAAAAAGGCCAGAATAGAACAAAGTAAATAAATGGAGGTGAGAGTGAGAGAGCCAAAGAAAAAGCCACAAGAAACACAGAGACATAGGGATACATATACTTGCATACACTGAAATTCTATAATAGCATAAAACCAAAACTATAATATATAAGCAAAAAACCTGTAAGGCTAAAAAAAAAAATACCCATTAGACAAAGCATTAGGAGACCAAAACCCTTCAAAAACGCCTTTGAGTTTGATTTGTGTTGGGCTATTTACTGCTGGGCATAGGGTCTGCCCCTAAGAGTGGTTTGTATACCCAGTGATACTCCCTTGGAGAAAACTAATTTTTCATTTGTGAGTGGTTATCAATTGGAAGTAGCTTCAAGGTCAGGGATGGGGCCTTCTGTTTACTTCCCTTCTTAGCACTGGGATCTCTTCTGCTTTAGATCTGTGCAGGCTCTGCGCATACTGCCACTGTCTCTGTGAGTTTGTGTCAGCCCACATTTGTCTAGAAGGCTTTGTTTTCTTGGCATCTTCCATCCCCCCTGGTTCTTTCAATCTTTCCTTCTCTTCCACAATTTCCAGGAGCCCTGAGGAGAGGGATTTGATGGAGACATCTTATTTAGGACTGAGCAATCCAGCGTTTGACTTTCTGCACATTGTCCAGTTTTGGGTATTTGTTTCTACCTACTGCATGAGGAAGCCTCGCTAATAACAATGACTGAGAAAGTCATTGTTACGCAAAATGTCCTTAGGAACCATTTCATGGCTGGGTTCCTTCAGCAGAAAAGTAATATTAGGTTTTCCCCTAGGTCCATGATCTATCTAATCTCAGGTTCTTGGCCGCCCAATAAGAAATCCTTATCAAGAAAAGCTTGGCCTGTAGGGAAGCCTTGTAAGGGCATTTTCCTGAGTGATGATTGCTGTGGAAGGGCCCAGCGGTGGGTGGTCCTCTATGTTATAAGAAAGCAGGCTGAGCAAGCCATGAGGAACAAACCAGTAACAGTACTCCTCTATGGCCTCTGCATCAATTCCTGAATACAACTTTCTGCCTTGAGTTCCTGCTCTGAAATCCTAGATGATACATTACATACTGTAATAAACAAATCATTTCTTTCCCAAGTTGATTTGGTCATGGTGTCTTATCACAGCAGTAGAAACACTACCTAAGGCAGGTAGTTACTAATGGCTGAGGACGAATCAGCCACTGCAGAAGATAAGTGCAAAGGTTGCAGGGATCTCTGTTTCCTTTACTTAGCCTGAACAAATACATGCCATACTGATGTTCTCAGTTTCTTTATCATGCAACCCATTGCCTCTGTGAGATTTTACTGTAGAAACATTGTACATCTGTTATTCATTTGGTGTATATTTTATGCTTTTTTTTTTCCTTTTTGCCCCTGGGAACCATTTTCTTTGGTAAGACAGGTGCCTTCACTAGTAATAAAAGGTAAAGTTTTTTTTTCCCCTCAGGTAGGAGGGCATTTCCACTCCAATAAGCTATCTTGAGTGAGAATTTTGTTGTCTACTACACCTGTGCTTTTATATGCACTTTTTAAAAGCTAATTATTATTTAAATAAGCATGCAAAAATTAACTTTTATGTATTGTGTAGAAGACAATTTTTTCCTAGATTAAAAGGTGTATGAACCACAAAGTCTCTGTTTAGAGGCTATAGTTGCCTGTTATTCTTCCAGTGAATATTTATGAAGGGCATATTATGTGTAATACAGCATCAGTGTTAAGTATCCAGTGGCTCATGGAGTTCTTTATTCTTTATTCTTCTTCTGTATACAACCAAGATGCCAGTGTAGGCTATATTCTTGTCTAATGTCAGGTTATCTGACTGTAGTGAATCTCGAACATATCCACAAAGTGAAGGAGGAATCTTGCTATTTAAAAAACCAACAAACCTCAGAGTTGGCATAACCCTTTGTCTACCACACTAAAAATAAAGTGTGTGAGAAGATGGAAGGCCAAGTTTGACAGGATGCAGAGTTGATACAGATCTTCTCTTGCTGTCTGTTCTGCAATCTGTGACAGTTGTCTGGCCACACCAGTGCACATGCTCTGTGCAGCGTGGGAATCTGCTTACATTCCTAGACCATTCTCAACAACCAGTATACTTTCCAAATGCATATGTGCAGCAGAACAGAGAAATTTAAATATATCTTAAGACTCTGTCTCTCTCTACTGTTTGGTTGCCAAAGAGTAAAGGATACAGTTTCAGGACGAGTTTCAGATTATCTGCAAGATGTAGAGCAACTGTATTTCTGGTAGAATAAGAGGCAGCACAAGCTGTATCGAGACTGTCTTGACAGGCCGTCCATCCGGAGTCTGGCATTCATTTGTTTTACACAAATATTTACCAAGTTCCTTAATCTCTGTGCCCTTCAGTGAATAAGATAGAAACCCTTTTTTTTTTTTTTTTTACTCATTCTCCATGTCTCCGTTTCTTGAACAAACAACCTAGATCAGCTTGCCATTCATCTACTTGGAATGTGTCTCAGAGTCTGCAACACTGGTATGCTACTGGGAGCTATTACAAACAGCATCCCATTCTCAAGGACCATGGAAGATTGTTCATCAGTCAGTCTTTCTTATGCACATGGAGCCAGGCAGTGTCCCCTGTCCCTGCTAGCAAACAGGAATACCTAGTTATTCCCTACAGGGTAGTGAGACAAACAGATTATACCATGTTTGAAAGAACATAGTCTGTGAAGTTATGACAGTGAGTCCTCCCACACACTTGGAGGAGCACAAAGGGTCCTCTCCAAAATGAACACACCTAAATTAGCTCTGTGTGGGTGAAAGGTCAACCCCCCCAATTTCTCTGTGTATGGGGGATGATGGTAGGGGGGGTTGGTTGTGGTAGAGACTAAACTCAAGGCTTCATGGGTACCTTGTAACCACTGTTCCATTCACTGTTCCGCTGTCCCATATCCCCAACCTTGATCTGACTTATAACTTGAGGCTGAACAGAAGGGATGGTTTGGAAGAAAATAATATGGGTTCTAATTAAAGGAAACAGTTAGTTTGGCTCTCCAGACTCTAATGCTTACCTACCACAGTGACTTTTCAGAGTTGCAAGTGTCATTTGGATATAGGATGTAAATTCTAGTTCAACGAAGCAGTGCCAACAATCAGTTCTTACAATATTGACAAAATAAATACTTTAATGAAACTGATAGCCCACACAAACACACACTGTATGATAAAGATACTCAGATTAGACGGGGGTTGAGTAATTAATGACAATGACACATTGGTAAGCTGCTTGGGAAATAACAGGTTGTTTTAGTCCAGGTTGTTTTAGTTAGAGGATAGTGGCAGCAGTTTGGAAACTAGCAGATCGGGGTGCTTTCTGTGAACTGAAATTTAAGATAGCTTAAGATAGCACTAATGAGTCAGGGCACATAGATCACAAGTCATTGGAGAACTGAGCATGTTAGCTGCTTATTTTTCTGTTGAATATGTTGATAATGTGAGCTTGTTATGCTCATGCTCAAAAACACCCTCCATTTGGATTAATTTTCTCCCCTGTTGTCCTCTAGAAAGTCTAAAAATTTTGAACATAGGACCTGTGCTTTCCTTTTTGCACTGTGCAAATAATAGAGCCTTCCCACTCCATATCTGGCTGTCATTCATAGAGAGGGAAGGCTGTGGAGCCTCACCTAGAAGAGGTATTCATGCCCCATGGAAAGTTGCAGCCCATCCAATTAAAATGTGTAAGCTATATTAGCTAATTATCCACAGTATATGTGTGTGTGGGTATCCAGCCTGATATCATTAAGCATTTATTTGAAAAATTTTTAGCTTCCCATTTCCTGATCACCAAGCAACTTCTTAATTATGGTTTGTCTGCTTCTGTGGTTTTCCTGCAGGGAGAGAACTGACTGGTCATGCTGACTTCATATTTCACCCAGGAAGTTACTTACTGAATTGGCATTCTGGTTTTATGTATCATTGGATGTCTTTAAATATGAGCCTGCTCTCAAGAAACCCTGTTTCTTCTGAGTTTCTGAGACACAAAGTGAAGTCCAGGCATTGTTCTGATAAACTTGCCAAGGTCTTTAGATATACAACAGTGGTTGACCACAGGATTATGGAGTCAAGATAGACAGTACTAGGATAAAATATCATTTGCTAGGATGTGTGACCCTGACCTTTTTATGCCTTGGTCTTTCTTCTATAAAATGGTTAAGTTAATAACTACTGTAGGATTGTGAGATTGAATAAGAAAATAAAGGTCAGGGCTTTTTTAGAATCCAGATGTGTTTGGGGGTTTTTTTGTTTTGTTTTTGTTTTTTTTTTTTTTTTGGTTGGGGTGGGAGGGAATTGTTATGATTGTAGGCTTTTAAACAGCATCTCTGACCCAAGCCCACTGTATGTATGTGACCTTCCCAAGCACCCTACTCTTGGATGATCATATTGTCCCTAGTTATTAACAGATATCTTCTGTGGAGGGCAAAAATGTGGCTGCATAGGGCAGTGCCTACAAAAAGAAAGATAATGTTGGGGTCTATAATAATGATGATAAAAGTGCTAAGGACAGGTATTTTTGATGCCATTCTAAGACCCTTGGGACTATTTGTGAGCCTTATTATTATTATTATTATTATTATCATTATTTTTGTTCTTTCAGTTCTTATATTTTGGCCAAGATATACTCTCTATATGGACTTGAGTAAAAATGAAAAACACCTCCCTTTTTAAAAAATGAAAGAGAAGTAATAAATGTTTAGATTTGCAGATGTGAAAATGGTACCAAACTGCTGAAGTGGCTGTTCCTGAGATGCTTGTACTGGGGTGAAGTCACACTGGTGTATTTTCTTCTTCAACACACATCACTGTGTTAAGCATAAACAAACATCCATAATCTGTGAAATTTTGAGATAATCATTAACAAGTAAATTGATTTAAATTATTTTGAGCTGTCTAACCATAAAATGTTGTTTAAAAACTTTGTTCGGGCATGGTGGCGCGTGCCTTTAATCCCAGTACTTGGGAGGAAGAGGCAGGCGGACCTCTGTGTTTGAGGTCAGTCTCATCTACATAGTGGGTTCTAGGATAGCCAGTGCTACATAGAGAGACCCTGTCCAAAAAGAAAAAGAAAGAAACTTCCTTCAAAAAGGAAATAACATTGTTTCCCATGGATGACAACAAAGGAGCTATACATAAGTAAAGGATTTGGAAGTTGTTTACATTTAATAGTCTTTAAACATTTAAACACTTTCTTTTAAATTGGCAAACATTTTAAGTGGGAGCACCCAGCTCCTTTATGCAGCCAGAGAGCCTTTTTATATTCTCTGTAGAACAATGAATGGGTGCAGCCTTTTGTAGAGAAATATGCAGTAAATACGCCTTAAGATTTGTCATGCCTTTTGGCTCCCAGAATAACATTTGGAATAATGTAAAATGTCTACATATATTTATGGTGAAGAAGTTTATTGCAAAAAAATTAATAAAAAGCCAGTTAAATGCTCAGTATTAGGAATAGAGTTAATTATAGCAGGGTAACATAATTTGTGGTCCTTAAGAACAATATTTGCTGTTTCTGGTGACACAAACATTCTTAGTGTTAAGGGAAAAGGAAGCTGGTTGGATTTTAGGTGAATATATAGTATAAATTCAACTCTAACAAAGACCAGAGGGTTGCTAATATTCTCAATATTAGCAACATTTGTTACTGAGAAAGTAAATTATGAATAATTCATGAGTGTTTCTCATAGCTCTATGATTAAATTGATTATTTCATGGCAAACAGATGTTTTGTTGTTCATGGTCTCAGGTAACTTTTAGGTTATAAACATTTCTTTGCCTTGGAAATAAAGATAAAAGGGCTATGTTATGAATAGGAATAAGCAAAAAGCTATGACCAGTGTCTTAATGTATGGTTTTATATTATAAAAAGGCTATATAAATTATGATATGTAATCAATTTTAAGGGGTATTTAGTGGTTTTTTAATAACCATCATGACATTCTTATGATCATTAATTTTAAAAAATATTAGTTTTTGGTTAAGATAATAAAATAATTATACCATTTTCCCTGTCCCTTTCATCCCTCCAAATGATCCAATGTTCTCCTCTTTGCTCTCTTTTAAATTCATAGCCTTTTTTCATTAATTGTTATTGACATAAGTATGTGGACATACACACACGTTCCTAAATATATACATACAACCTTCTCAGTCTGTTAGTGTATAATGTTACTTGTATGTGTATGTTTTCAGGGATGACCACTTGGTAGTGGATAAACAGTTGTTGTGCTTTTCCTTGGGGAAGACTATTTCTACCATTCTCAGCATTCCTTAGTTGCTTGTAGTTCTTTGTGTAGAATTGAGGTTCCTGAGGTTTCACCATCCATTTTAGCATGTCTGGGTGTCATCCTTGTTTAGCTCATGTTTAGACAGTCATGCTAGAAAGACTATGGGTGTAGCATGTGACACCCATTTGACATTGTGACACAATCTCACAGCAAACTCCCTGATCCTCTGGCTTTTACAGTCTTTCCACCCCCTCTTCCACAATGCTCCTTGAGCCATACTCCTTGGGGTGTGAGTGTTTTGTAGATGTATCCATTGCAAATGGGCTCCACAACTCTGCGTTTTGATTGGTTGTGGTTTTCTGTGGTCTTTGTTGCAAAGAAAAGTTTCCTTGATAAGAAGTGAGGACTACCCTTATCTGTGGATATAAGGACAAATATTTAGGGTATAGTTATGTATTATGCTGACTTAGTAAAATGGTGGTTGTAGATTCTTCTCCAATATTGATGACTTTACTAGCCCTTTGGCTAGGTTTCCAGTGCCAGGTATGATTTCTATCTTATTGACAAGCCTTAGGTCCAATTGGAGAGCTGTTGGTTACTACCAAGGTATGCATGTCACTACTCCATCCTTAGGGTTATCACGCCATGTTGGTGGTTGTTATGGTTCATATATGTCATATCTGGGTAGAACTATGGGTTGCTTCTCTCTTTCGCAAGATTGCATGGCACTTTCTGGTACCGTTGAAGCTAGTCCTCAGAGAGGCAATTTTTTTTAGATCAGTACCAACTCAGGGGTCCTGTATCTGAAACACACTGATTTTTAAAAGATATTTATTGCATGAATTTGATGAACAAATGTTTAAAATGTCCCCTTTTGTATTTTCAGTATGTGCAGAAGCTTATAATCCTGATGAAGAAGAAGATGATGCAGAGTCCAGGGTATGTAGTTTACTGAACTAGGCAATGTTAAGTGGATGCTCTTGTGTTATGTAAGGAAAGTAATAATAGAGGTGTTAACAGACACAGGCTTTCAGGACAGACAATGAACTTATTTCTTTTCCTTATCTTGATAGTCTACTTTTACTTCAAATTCTGTAGAATTATTTTTATACCCTCAAAGTCCCTTTGGAATGAAATGAGACAGGAACATAAGTGTTCACTGAAGTTGTGGTTTCAGCTCTTTCACTAAAGGCATCCTGATGACAAATGTTTTGAGCTATTTCTCTTATAGCCATAGTTATTTGTAAAAAGTGTTCCTAGTATAGAAATATGCTGGTGATGCCTTCTGCTCTTATCAGTCAGTAACAGAAGGTTCCTCTGAAACAGACTAGCCTCAGTAGAATCACAAGGAAGCTGCCAACACAGCACTCGCCATACTTTGTGCAGACTGGTTCTTGGAGGCTCTGATGAGTGTGTGGTTTGATACAGCTTTTAAGCTGTATCCTTAGCTTACTTCTCCCAGTAGTAATCCAGTAAAAGGTAGGCTACTGTGCTCAAACATGAAAAAAGTAGTAACTAACCTCCCTCCCTCCTTCTTTCTCTTCCTCCCTTCCTTTCTCTCTTACTCTCTTTTCCCCCTCTGCCCTCCCTTCTCTCCTTCCTTCCTTTCTTTCTTTATACATATATTGGAAAAGTGTCCTTTGCATTTTCAACCTTAACAACTGGTCGTTAAAAGCCTGTATTTTTAGCTCTGAAGAGTGCAGAAAAGCAGATAGTGGGTCCAGAGTTGAAGACTATTAGGCTCCTGAAGTGGATGTACACTCTTTGTAGCAGATTCTTCTGTTGCTATTCCAGAGTGTGCTATTACTATGCTGTGTTTTCTAAAAACTGCCTTGCCTGTCATGGACTTCATCCATGTCTCTTCACCCAACAGTAATGGGTGATGGTTGCGGGCTACACACATTCCTCATATCTGTGGAATTTTAGCTGTTATTAACTCTGTGAATTAGTTAAGTAAAATGTTTTGGCTAGTTCATTCCCATTGTAGTTAATATTCACTTAGCAGCCAATCAAGTGGAATGTAACATAGAAAATACCAGTGAGAGCTTATGGATATGTGTTTGGATGTATTACCAATTCTGGGAAGAATTCAGAGGCCACACTGTAGACATGGCTGCCTGTCTTTAGGGCAGTTGTTTCCAACCTTTGGGTCATGACCCCTTTGGGGGTTGCATATCATATATCCTGCATATCAGATATTTACTCTATAACTCGTCACAGTAGCAATATTACAGTTACAAAGTAGCAATGAAAATAATGCTGTGGTTGGGGTCACCAGAACAGGAGGAGCTGTATTAAAGGGTCCCAGGGTTAGGAAGGTTGAGAACCGCTTCCCTAGTGCTCTTCAGCAACAACGGTGCAAACATTGAGTGGTGGGAAAGGCACTCATCCACCTCCCTGTTCTCACTGATGTTTTTCAGTTCAAGATCCTGGTTTCCCAGGAGTTTCTAATAAGTACAGTGTTGGCCAATTGGGGCAGGGCCAGAAAATCAGGACTCAGAGACCTCGTGTATAAACAAGGGCAGGCATTCTGTGGGAAGGTGGGTGTGCTGGCTAGTTTTGTGTAAATTTGACCTAAGCAGAGTCAGTTTTGGAAGAGACCTCAATTGAGAACATTTTCTCACTAGATTGGTCTGTGGGGAAGCCTGCGGTACACTTTCTTGATTGATGGTTGATATGGGAAGGTCCCACTGTAGGCAGTGCCATCCCTGGGCTGGTGATCTTGGGTTCTATTAGGAAAGCAGACTGAGCAAGCCATGGGCAGCAAGCCAGTAAACAGCTCTACATCAGCCCCTGCCTCTAGGTTCCTGCCCTGTTTGAGCTCCTGTCCTGAATTCTCTGGATGATGGATTACAAGCTGTAAAATGAAAACAACCATTTCCTCCTCAAGTTGCTTTGGGTCAGAGTGTCTTTACTGCAGCAATAGAAACTGGAAGACACTGGGGTTTGTGTGGGACAGGGACTTGCTCTAAGACTTGTCCTTGCTAATACTTTAAGTTTCTGTATAATGTATTAATTACATATTAGTAGTTATGATAAAGTGCTTTAGGAATTTTATTAGGTTGAGAAGGCTTTCCTCCAGATATTATACTAAAAATTATACCTGCCTTTGGCCTTAAAACTGTTAAGGCAAACTCTGCCATAGTTCCTAGGAATGATTATTACAGATGTCAAAATTCGTTAGCTTTAGATGGATATTGAAAAATATCTGTAAGGAAAATATATACTATATTTTGATACAGTAACATTTCATATTATTTCTAGAATTCTTTATAATTATGAAATCTGTAAACTCCTAATAAAAATGGGTATTTATCTTTATATGAATTTCAAGAAAATCTAAATACTTAAGACTCATTTTGGAAAAAAAATCTAATTTGGGTTTTAGTTGAAATACCAGTAATAAATGAGAATTTAAGTGTTGCATGCATATAGCTTGTGACTTTAGAGGGAAGAGTGGATATTTCCTCATCCTAGCCTACCGAATCTCTCTGAAGTGTCTCTACATAGCTGGCCAGGTGCTAGGTATGCCAAGTGAAGCAGCCCCTGCCATCTTCATGAGAGGCTAGTGACAGATGCATACAAGTGAATTAATGAGTAATTACAATATAGGAAGTGTTCAAAGCACAGTGAGAAATTGTTTAGGGATTAAAAGCCCTGCTTGTCTGAAGTGCCCAGAGTCTCCTTGAGGTAAGGCATGAGGCAGGACAGGAGCTGTGCCTGGGCTCACTGTTGTGTCTGGGCTTGGGCAGCCACCAGCAAGGGTATGAAGTTCTGGTGGAAGGAGGTGTGGCAGGCTCTTTGCTCAGGTGAGGTCAGGAACACAAGAATGGAGGTGTTCCTCTCAACATATGTGTGGGGTCTGCTGAGATTTGTAGCTGGAGAATGGAGTGTTCTCATTGAAGAGTGGAGGGGACAGCGTGCACGGTTCCCTCTGTAACAGAATATGAAGAACATGTCTAAGTAAACTGTACTCGTTGCCTTTTGACTATTTTCCTTGAAAGGCAGTAGAGGTTCGGAGCAGGGGTTGGCAAATGTTTTATGTGAGGATCGTTTTTTTGACCAGAAATTCACTACTTCTGAACATGAATATTTAATGTTTGGGAGTCAGAAGTTCTCTTCAACCTACTCAGGCCTGCTGGTATGGTTCAAGATCAGGACAGGCAGTGTACAAATGAAAGCATGCCTGTTAAAGTTGAATTTCCATGTGTTAGAGAGAGAGAGACACAGACACAGACACAGACACACAGAGATTGTCTACAAGGACGAAGCCATTCTTAGCTCAGAGACCATTCACTACAGATGTGCTTGCAGGTGTGGCTTTACTGTTCTGGGTTTCAGTGTTTACTCAGGCTGTCGGACCTGAATCCCATCTCTGCAGCTTATGGACTTTGAGATATTGGAGAAGGTCAACTGAGCTCATTTTCTCACCTCTGAATTGCCACCTGTTTCCTGGGGCCTCTTACTAGGTTGAAATGAATTGATATTTATGAGACCCTTAAAATACTACCTGGCATATATCAAATGCTTCATAAATGCTTGTTTAGCAGGGTTTTTTGTTTAAATCCTGAAATTAGAAATTTTAATAAAAATCAGAAGAGCCTATGGGCTAGTAAAAGCTCACATTTTGGGTATATTATTAAAGCTGAGGAGTTCTAGAGACAAACTTCTTATGTAGAATGATGTCAAGCCCAATGGAAAATAAGCCTGTAGAAGCGGCCAGAACCCACTGAGCCAGAGGAGCATCCAGGAGTTCACCTGCCTTCCACCTGGCTGCTCCCAGAACACAAAGTGTAGCAGGCAAGGGTCTTAGGAAAAGGCTGTGAGGAGTGAGGGAAGTGGGGATCAGCAGCAGATCCTGAGGTGAGCCTGGAAATCACAATTTATAAATGTTAATTGGTTAGAGCAGAGGATCAGGAAAAGAGTTGGGGCCTCCCTGTTCAGACTTCATAGGAAGTGAAAAGGTGGGGAGAAAGGAGAAAGACTAGAATTGACAGCAGGGGTGGAGACCAAACTGTGGGCTGGCGCCCCCAGCTTCCTCCTGTGGCTTCCCTGAACACACAATCTTACTGTTGCTTTCAGAGTAAGAAGTAACACTTAGCTTCATCTCTTGTAAGTGGTGGATTTTGTATAGTGTGATCTAACTTTTGAAGGTTTCTGTGTCACACAGGTTAGTAGCATTGTGTTCACCTCTCATCTTAGGATCTAGATTCAGATGAACATGGGTCAGATAGTAAGCAAAGGCTTCATGTACCTTACCGTATTACTCTGTTAAAGGTACAGCCTCTGCCAGTGAAATGATCCAACCCAGGGCAAATTGGAATATGTAAAGGCAGTTTTATTGGTTGCTGATCTTGTGGGGAGGGAGGGGCAAGAGGGAAAGAGAAACAGTGTGTGCACTCAGAGAAGAGAGAGAGGAGGCAGGGAAGGAGGGAGAAAGAGAGAGCCCAAAATGTCCTGATTATATAGGAAAAGGGCTTCTGGGGGAGGGGAGCCCAGCATAGAGGGTGAGGTGTGCCAGCATGCCATGCTGGGAAAATCTGGAGGTCAGGTCCCAAGTCTGAAGTCCTAACACTTACCCCTTACATAAATGCCTGGCAGAAATAATGTACGGAAGTAAGGTTTATTTTGAATTCAGTTTCTGGAGAGCTTTAGTCTATCATATGGGGGGAGGGGTAGCTGTGACAGTGGCTTAGTCTGTAGTGGCAAGAATGTCACATGGCAGCATCCAGGAAGAGAACACTAGTCTGGAACTACAAGCAGCTATAAGAAGGGCCTGCCCATATCCATGTGCTTCTGCCAGCTGGACCTCACCTGTTAGAGACCCCACAACCTTCAGTGCAGCAGCATAAACATAGGGTCCAGTCTCGGGGTACAAGTAATCCAGTCCTCAGCACTCCTACTGAAAAACTGAGGGGCTAGAGAGATGGCTCAGCGGTTAAGAGCACTGGTTGTTCTTCCAAAGGACCTGGGTTCAAATCCCAGCACCCACATGGCAGTTCACAACTGTCTATAATTCCAAGATCAGACACCCTCACACAAACATACATGCAGGCAAAACACTAATGCATATAAAAAATAAATTCAAAAAGAAAAAGAAAAACTACAGGCACTTATTCACTAGCTAGTAGTGTTTTGTGTCACCTATAAATCACAGGTGCAGGTGTCACCAGAATTATCTCCTTATATTGTAAATGTCAGCTCTTGCAAGTTTATGTCCCATTGATTTTTTTAAAAATTTTATTTAGCTATTTCTTCTGCTGAGTTAAACATACCTGTGAGTGTTGATATTTATGTGGGCACAGAGTCATTGCTTTCTGATTCTGGCTGCTTTGATGGATAAGATGAGGCATTTGCTTATCAGGTCCTACAGCCATTCTTTGAAGGAACATTGGAATAGGAAAAAGTAGTGTGTTAGTTTCCAGGAATCCATTCCAGGCCTGCTTAATCTAGAAGTGTCTTTTACCTTTTATTCTATATTCACCAACTATCAGTGTTCACAATAAAAAGAACTTTTGGGGTGAGGAACATAATTCATTGGTGGAGTGTTTGCCTAACAATAACAAGACTTTGGGGTTTAGTCTCAAGCATACCTATGTTGTGAAAAAACAAAAACCCAAACCCAGCCTCGTTGGTTCATTGAGTTTACTTCAGAAGTTGGTGGTCCACTCTCACACCCTCTGTCTGCTTCATCATGCTGGAGTATAGAACACTGGCTTCTTTTAACTTTATCCTAAAATGAGTACATCAGTGTTTCTTGCAATCATTTCCCTGGAACACACATTCTCCTGGGGGCACTGCATGGTTGCTTGGTCCCTTTTATAAATTCTTTACCTGCCGTTGGGGGAGTTACCTATAATTTTTCTAAAATTTTATTTAATCTTGAGTGAAGTATACATTTAAGGATTTACTTATTTCCGCCAACATTATCAAGTTTTCATGGTAAGAGCTGTTATCCGGAAGAATTTTAAGTTGAGTAGCAGTGGAATGAAGGCAGTGTCTAGCTTTCCAGTGTGACTGTATAACACTCTGTCCATTGTACATGTCCGTGTAGACTACAATGCACCTTTTCATAATGTGCCTGCTGATCTGGGGGAAGACTCTTTCAGGAACCTTCTGAGCACAGTGCTGATCAGTGCGCACCACCCAGAAGTGGTGGTGATGTTCTCCCGAGCCTGTGGGCTAACTAACCCTTGTTTACACCCAAAGTGAATGCCGTGCCACCTGGGAGTGGACTTGAGTGCTCTCGCTCTCTCTCTTGAGCTCCCTTTTGTTTTTGTTTGATTTTACCTGGTATTGACTGTTGTGTTTGTTTTCTTCATTTTGGTGTCTTTTCAGATAATACATCCCAAAACTGATGATCAAAGAAACAGATTGCAAGAGGCTTGCAAAGACATCCTGCTGTTTAAGAACCTGGACCCAGTAAGATAAATCATAATAACATAAGTGGGTGAAGAACTGGGCAAGAGCTAAGAGCACTCTGGGATTATGGTGGAATCAGCATGATTTCATGCACTTGCAAGGCTTGCATCTTTGGATTTACTGTGCTACAGTGCCAAGGGAAGATAATGTTACACTCCTCAAACCTAGAGCTGGGGTGGTGCAGGGGAAGAGAGGCTGCAGCCCTGAATTATCTGTGTACCACAGAGAGCCCTGGAGGAGTCTAACCTGCTCTCAGCAGCCAGTTACAGGAAGCATGTTTGAATGTGTTTAAGCTCTACATTGTTCATATTTTAAATGTAGCATTTTAGTTGGCTTAAGGCAAGGGAATGTTTGATGCTCTAAAAGAATTTTGACATCTCTAGTCTCCGCAGAGGGTGTTTCTAGCATACCACTTAGTATGGGCGTCAGTGTTCAGACTTTGCCTCACACTCTTGACTAAATGTTCTTCTTAGTCATCACAATAATGTTTTTGCTGTCTAGTGATTTAGGAAAGAACTTCTGCTTCATTCCAAACGTGAAGAACCAACTTTTATAGTTTACCTCAACCTTAAGTTTTCAAACTCCACATTTTCTAGTTTTCAGATTGATGTCTGAGAACATCAAGTCCTACTGTTTTTGAGATGAAGGTTTTCTTTTTTTCTGGACATTTTTTGAAACATTAAGGTACTATAACTTACCACCTTATATAAGGTCATGTTTACACCCTGAAATATGTAAAAAAAATTTTTTTATTGGTTTCTTGTACAACCTTATATCATGTACTCCAGGAACATGAATTGTATTTGGACTTTGGAACACACAGTAAAAGATTGTGTGTCATCTCTGAGTTCAGATTATCATCTTTGACATTTCTGGCTGACCAAAGAAATCTATATATTACTTCATTTATTCATTTCTTTTGGGTATAATACATATCTTTTCCTGCTTCATTTTACTCTTTAAGTAGCATATGTCCTCAGTGCCTTCTGTATGCATTGATGTCTCAAAAACAAAGGATGGCCTGAAACCAGTGCATTCTGAATTGTTGTTTCTTCTTTATCTAAGTATATGTACTTAGTAGTAGCATTTTGAATAGATTTGGTAATTTTAATAAAGTGATGTATTTAAAGACTGTCTAGGGCTGGAGTAGATGGATCAGTGAGTAAAATGCCTACCATGCAAGCGTGAGGACCTCAGTTCAGATTCCTAGTACACCTGTAAAAGCCAGCATATGCTTATAACCCCAGCACTGAAGGAAGGGAGTGCAGTGTCGTGGAGAAAGGTAGATTCCAGAGGCTTGCTGACAAGCTTAGCTAGCCAAACTGTTCATTCCATGTTCAGTCAGAGACTCTGTCTTAAAAAACAAGATGGAAAATGCCAGAGAACGACTCCTGACTCATATGTGTGCGTGCACTCACACACACGCACATGATAGATAGGTAGGTAGGTAGGTAGATAGATAGATAGATAGATAGATAGATAGATAGATAGATAGATAGATAGATA
>CAJQZJ010011617.1:748348-760662 GCA_907164525.1 Lophiomys imhausi
GTGTGTGTGTGTGTGTGTGTGTGTGTGTGTGTGTGTGTGTGTGTGTGTGTGTGTGTGTGTGTTTAGGGGGGAGAGTAGAAAAGGGAATCAGAGGGAAGATGAATATATCTTAAAGGAGAGGGGGCAAAGAGGGGATAAAAGAATGTGAGTGATATGAAAGCAGAGAATAAGAGAAGACTGGGAGATGGAAAGGAACCAGCCAGTCAGGGGGCCAAGGAGTAGAGGGAAAGTCAATGGGGAAGGAGAACAGAGAAGACACTGTAGGAAAGTCCCATGATGAAACCCATTAGTTTGTACTCTGACTTTAAAAACTGATTTAAAATGTGACTAAAGAGTGACTAAAACATACTTTGAGGATGAAGTTTAAAACAACTGCTCTGAAGACTGAAGTCCCTCTTCATGAAGCCCTGAACTCAGCACAGTTTGAAAAGCGCTTCTGCGCATGGGAAGTCTGCATTTCAACATTGCCTGCAGCTAGGAGCACAGTGTTAACAGAACAGTGTCATGATTGCTTCACAGCTCTTACTCTTAGGCAGGTCTTTACGCTGTGCTAAAACCTCACCCCGGGTCCCCATGCTGACCTCTGGACCAGACCAATGTGACAGAAGATGGCTGATGTAGTCCTATGTGGGTCTTCATCTGCATGCCCCTCCCTCAGCCTGTTCCTCTAATGGCAGGTTTTCACATTTCAGTTGTACCCTTTCTGAGCATCCTGCCACTGTGAGTGACTCCCTTGTAAGGTGGATGTAGGAGAATCCCCACATGTGCTTTTACAGTTGCTGAGTGTGTAGGAGCAGCACAATGTATTTACCCGGCCCCCAGAGGGAAGCATCAGTTTTGTTCCCAATCTTTCATTAGGACAATGACACAGAAAGGGCTGCACCATATGTCCTCTCACAGATGTCTAAAGTGATTTCTTAGAGAAGGAGGAGTCAGAGTGGAGGTGGCACATTTGAGATCTTACTAAATGTTGCCATGGTGTTTATTCCATTTGTACTTCTTCATAGAAGCCAGTGAGAATGTCTCTTTCTCATGGTGACTCCAATACAGCGTGCTGTCCTCGAGTCTGCATCTTTTCAAGTCTGACAAGTGAACATTGCTAAGTGGGAGAAGTGATACCTTATTTCAATCTTAATTTGTATTTCTCTTTATTTTGAGAGGAGTTGGGCATCTTCTTTTCAAAATTATTTTAAGATGCACTCCTCAAAGCACTTCAAAGCTCTAGACCCAGGTCTTTGGTGGTCACATGAGAGCCCAATTTTGTTCATTGGTTTAATTGGGCTCCTTAATATTCCCTTTCAGCCTGAAAACTTGTGTCTTGCAGTTCTGGAAAATTTGTTTCATATTTCTTCATTTTCTCTGTTTTCTCTAGACTTCTTTCCTTCCTTTGTTGACTTTTATTCTTATTTTAGTCACTTAAAATAATTCAGTTCAGTGGCTATCTGTCACTCGCCATTTCTCATACCTATAGAAGTGCAACACTGGGAACAAACCTCGATGTGCATGCAGACTTTGGGTCAATGAGTCACACCTGCTCATCAGTTGTAACAAACCTGGGACTGTGCCGGGGAGTGTGGAACCCTATGAGATTATCTCAGTGCACCCACAGGCCTAAAACTGATCAAGAAGAAGCTGATTTTAAAGGAAAACATTAGCAGTCATGTTGTAAGTTTTTGGCCTTTTCTTGTAAGGATCCTCTTTATATCCTGTGCGTATAATGTTATCTCGGGCTGTCCCTGGGTGGATAAGAGTCTGAAAGCTCCGCTCTGCTCTGTTCCTGGGACATATACCACATGAGGTTGTGTTGAGGCTGCCAACAAAAAGCTGATTGAGAGCTCTGGGGAAGTCGGCAGCCTGTGAGCGCAGCTGTTAACACCTGGGATCCCTCTTTCCAGCAAGGGAAGGGCCTGCTTTCTGGACACTGGTATCTGGTGTCTAGTCTAGCTCTCTCCGTGTTGTTTCATTTCTCTTTGATCTGTTGTCTGGGAAACTGAGTCAAGTCTGGGCTGCTTGGCATTGTAAGAGGGACTGGGGTTAGAGGGACTTTATAGGAAGGTAGTGCCCGACCCACATGCACTATTTAAAAAAAAAAAAAAAAAGCTTGTTTTTTCTTTTTAAACCAGTCAGCTTATTTCATCTTTGTATTTTGTCCCCACCCTGATGGACTACATAATTTTAGTCTGAATGTTTTCCATATTATGCTCATTGGCCCCTCCAAGAATGTTAAATGCAGTTTTAATGATTCGTAAAGATCTTTCCTGGAGACTTAGATGGTTGTTTTTGAAGAGAAATGCAATGGCAGAAAAGACAGTGGCAGAAAATCAGCTACAGTTGTTTTGTGGTTGTTGTGGTGGTGGTTGTTGTGGTGGTGGTTGTTGTGGTGGTGGTTGTTTAGTTGAGCTGCCCTCTACTCCACCCCCATCTGTATTTTGTTCTGTTTTGTTTTCCGGATTGACACAAACTGTAAAACTGAGGTCAGGGTGTAATTTCACCAGGTATTTAGGGAACATCCACATTAATCCTTGCTATAAGTAATAGGAGGTTTTAAGAACAGAAACCTTATGGAAGTTTGAAACAGTTCTTTGCCACTCTGGTTAGTTTAGTTTTTTTTTTCCCCTCAAGATGTGTGGTGGTTTGATTGTTCTTTTTCATGAGAAGTGGTGATGGTTTCAAACATTCTAAAGGATACGATCATTACTTTCATTCAGATATTGAATGTGAGAATAAAATAATCATCTCATTTGTATGTGGTGAGGGAGACTGCACTGGGTATTTTTCTGATAAAACACAATGGTGATGATGTTCCCATTTCTTTGAAATCTTTCACAAAAATGTAAAAATTGTATGATTTCTTGAGGAACTTTGTTCTAGATACATGTAAAGATATCTTGTCTATTTCACAAATAGGAGCAGATGTCTCAAGTATTAGATGCCATGTTTGAAAAGTTGGTCAAAGAAGGGGAGCATGTAATTGATCAAGGTGATGATGGTGACAACTTTTATGTCATTGATAGGTAAGTTTTATCTGGCTTTTCTACTGAAGCTTTAAAAAACTGTGAAATCTTAGCAGTTACTTGGACAACTAAGAGGTTAATATGATAGTTGTTTCTCTTCACTCTCATTACTGTATAATGGCACTCTAAATGTTTTGTGAATATAT
Organism: Lophiomys imhausi; assembly: GCA_907164525.1. Classification (NCBI taxonomy): domain Eukaryota; kingdom Metazoa; phylum Chordata; class Mammalia; order Rodentia; family Muridae; genus Lophiomys; species Lophiomys imhausi. The sequence continues at coordinate 751,509 of CAJQZJ010011617.1, forward strand.
ACAATAGAACCATGCTAGGTCATGTAAGGAGCCATAGTTTAGAGAAGAAGTTAATCTGTAATTCTCAGTTATTAATTGCCTTGATTTGCTAACTTCTACTTGATAAATAGAAAGTAATAGTATTGTCATGTAGTAGATGCTTATTACAGTCAGAATAGAAGATACAGCATTGAAGAATCTGTGTGGTGTTGTAGCTCATTCAGTATTGCCACATTTTAAAAACGTTCTTATTATTATCTATAAAAGAACTCAGGTAGTCCAGAGGCATAAGGTAAGGAGGAAGCCTTTTTTCCTACTGTTTTAGCATCTTTTAGTCAGTAGAGTGAACAGTTCATGTGTCCTTACAGAGATTGTGTAGTATTACATTTGTCTTTTAAAATGTTTCAGGGTTGTTTTGTTTTGTTGAGATAAGATTTCACTATATAGCCCTGGCTGGCCTGGTACTTGCTATGTAGATCAGGCTGGCATTTAACTCATAGGAAATATTTTATTAAACAAAGGGGATATGCACTTTTTGTATTGACAATCCAGTTTCAGAAACCTTAAACTGTTTTATTTTACCAGAGAACAATACTGCCTGTGTGGTGAATAGATGAGCCTCAAACCACACTTAGCACATGGGCTGCCTATTTATTCACCTTTGTAGAGTGAGGCAGTTTCTGTAGCAGTTGGTGTCCCCAGCTGTCCAGTTTTGTGTGGAACACAGATGTCTCCCTACCTGATCTACTTACAGCTTTGATCCTCTGGGTAGAATTGTGGTCAGCTGGTAATTAGAACTCTTCTGGGTTCCTAATCTTGACTCTGTTTTCTTTCCTATATGAACTGTGTGTTCCTCTCCCTCCCTCCCTCCCTCCCTCCCTCCCTCCCTCCCTCCCTCTTTTCTGAGACAGGGTTTCTCTGTGTAGTTCTGGCTGTCCTGAAACTCACTCTGTAGACCAGGCTAGCTTCAAATTCATAGATCCACTTGCCTCTGCCTCCCAGGTGCTACTATTAAAGGTGTGTGCCATCACCACCCAGCATTGAATGCCTTTCAATCAGGGGGCCCACTCATTTCTCCATTCCCCCATCCTGGTGCCTAGGAACCTACCACTGCAGCCCTAGCCAGGGTTAGGGATAAAGCCTAACCCTGATGTTTCCCCTTATGTTATAGTTTTGATGTTACAGCTTTCACCAACAAAGCAGCTTAGAATGGAACTCAAGTTTTTTTTCCTTGAATTGTGGGTGGGAACCCCAGGTGCAGTCCAGCAGTAGTCTTTCCTTGGGTGAGTAGTTTTGACTACAGAACCTGCTTTACATTTGTGCATAGTGCCTTCTCTTTCAGTGAGAACCTAATCGTCCACTGGCATATGAAACACTCAAGTTGACAGAAGTAGCCAGGCTTGATTGAGGTCACCCAGATAGTGCATGTGGCCCACTGCCAGGTCTCCTGCCACCAGCCTCTGCCGTGTTCTGCCTGAGGCCTCATAACGTCATGGAGGGAATCAGTATGATGAGCAGCCGCATCTGTTCAACAGACTTTTTGCTGATGGTCCTCAGCTGGGCTGGTAGCATGTTTTATTCTCACCATTGCATTTTGTTTTTCATTTTATCCTATTCAGAATGGTAAATCTAGAAAACAGTGTTGTTGACAGCATGAAAGGGGTATAAATGTCAGAGTTTAAGTTAATAATTTAAAAGTAATTATCCATGGAACACATTCTAGGGTGTATCCTCAGGAGTGTCATTCTATCCAACAGTTTTCTCCCTTGTTCAGTAACAGCTTATGTTTCTGTCAGTCTCTTTACTACACATAGTTGTTTTCTAGTTCTTAAAAGCTGTTCCTATCAGGTGGTGGTGATGCACATCTTTAATCTCAGCACTTGAGAGGCAGAGGCTGGTGGATCTCTGTGAATTTGAGCCTGGTCTACAGAGCCACTTCCAGGACAGCCAAGGCTACAGAGAGAGATCTTCTCTTGAAAAACCAAACCAAAAAATAAAAAAATTCCTTTTTTTGCCACTGCCATATCTCTTGTCTGCCTCACAGGTGTACCAGCCAGCCTTGAAACCATGTTCTCTATTGAGTAAAGTATGTGGGAAGATGGTCCGGTGCAGAAGGGAAGGCTTATGTGTTTGCCTTAAAAAAGCAGCGCAAGGGAAAGCCAGGAGAGCACTACAGAGGGGCCATGCTGAGAGGCGTGGTCTGCTTCTCTACCACTTTTTAGTTTTAGTTCGAGGTTGGCCTAAAGTGAAGGATCAAGATGGGTGTGTTAAGGTTTTGTATGGTGTACAGAAGTCAACTCTGCGTGTAACCCGAACAAGCCATGTCTAATAAATAAAGACAAAGTTTGTTTGTTTTCTAATAAGATTTTATTGGCAGCTAGCCTGGGTGCCAACTCCTGCTATAGTTTGTAAAGGACAAGTCAGCAAGTTGTTAGAGCTATATTCTTTTAAAAGTAGCTATTTTCTTCTGGTCTCAAAAGCAATATACATTTCTTTTAGAAACATGGAGTATCAAGTTACATGGTCAGTGACTTGGAATACTTCACAGTTCGTCCTGTCTGAGATAAATACAGTTCGTGTTTGACATACATTCCATAGAAGACTTTTGGGACATACTTGATCACTGATTTTAACGTTGTTTGTTTGGTTGGTTGGTCGGTTCCATTTTCCCCATGCATTGTCCCTCCCTTAGTCTAATTGATGATCTTTTTCATGGGTCTGAAACAGATCAGCACATATTATTATCAGAGCGAATAGTCAGTCAGGAATAAGATTGTATTGCACAGGGCTGTTCTCTGAAGTAATGCCTCACAGTAATTAAATGTCACCTGAATCACTTTGTCTCTAATTTATATATGAATTTATATGTGTCCACAGAGGAACATTTGACATTTATGTAAAATGTGATGGTGTTGGAAGATGCGTTGGTAATTACGATAATCGTGGGAGTTTTGGAGAACTGGCCTTAATGTACAACACACCCAGGGCAGCTACAATCACAGCTACCTCTCCTGGCGCTCTGTGGGGCTTGGTGAGTGAAATATTTGCTTGATCTAAATGTTACTCGTTGTGAAAATTATTACGACAGTAGATAGGCAGATACCCTGATACTGTAATTTCAATCAGTAGATTTATTTGGTATCATGAATCATTGGCATTTATTAAGCATTTTGTAGATTCTAAACTGTTGGGCACAAAGACTGTGCTAAATCAAAGATTTATGGCCTGTCTCTCCCCAAGTCTGGAGCTTGAATATACTGGCCCTTGGGATTGACATCAGATCCAAAATGCTCCTCTCTTATCCATGCATAAAGATCACAAGCTACAGCAGCAGGGGAGATGGATCATCAATGCCTGCTGCAGAAGGAGGATCTGAGTTTGGATACCCAGAACCAATGTAAAAAGTTGAGCATAGGGCTGGAGAGATGGCTCAGCTGTTAAGAGCACTGGCTCTTCTTCCAAAGGACCTGGGTTCAAATCCCAGCACCATATGGCAGTTCACAGCTGTCTAAAATGACCAGGTGGCACATGCTTTTAATCCCAGCACTCGGGAGGCAGAGGCAGGTGGATCTCTGTGAGTTCAAGGCCAGCCTGGTCTATAAAGTGAGTCCAGGACAGCCAAGGATACACAGAGGAACCCTGTCTTGAAAAACAAAAACAACAACAACAAAAAGAAAGTTGAGCATAGTGGCCTATGCTATAACCCCAGCATGGGGGAAGGGGACAGGGAAACAAGCAGATCCCCGAAGCTCACTGGCTAGCCAGTCTGGCCAAGTCAGTGACTATCAGGTTCAGTGAGAGACCTTGTCTCAAAGTCAGAGAGCAACCCAGGAAAGACATCTGACATCAGTCTCTGGCCTCTGCACATACAGTCATATGTGCACAAGCATCTGATCACACATATGCATACACCCTCACTAACAAGTGTGAATAGCACACACACACACACATACTCACACAGCCTTTAGTATTTTTCTCAACTAGATTTCTGAGGTAGATGGTGTATCTTGATAAATCAGTGGTTTTCAGAGTGATCAACTGAAAGTCACAACTGGGAACTTTTAGAAACGCACATCCCAGGCTCCACTTACTGATTCTGACTCCTGCGCCAAGAACTCTGGAGAATGGCACACCAACCTTATACTGGCAGAAGCCTTCCATGAGATTCTGATGTGTGCTGGAGTTTGAAAAAGCACTAAAAAACCCCAATGGTTTCCTGGATTCATCTCATTGGTAATGTAGAATAAAATACCTGTGTTTCTGGGATATTTAAAAAAGAAACTCTTGCCTGGATTCTACACAAATCTAGTCATTTTCTTTGGGTGGGGCGTGGATGTTAGTATGGACTGAGCATTCGTAATCTGGAAACTCAAAGCTTGATATGCCCCCAATCCAGAACTTTTGAGCACCAACATAATTTCACAACTGTAAAATTCTATACCTTACCTAACATTACAGGTTAGTCAAAATACAAGCACATTACAAATACTTATACATTACCTTTAGACCATGTATATGTGACACATATGAACTATGAGTTGGGTGTTTAGACTTGAGACTTGCTCCCAAACTACTTTGTTAGGAATTTTCAAACTGTAGGCATTCAAGGGGTGAGTGGTTGGTGGGTAGGTTGGGGCATGAGGAGAGAGTGCTTAAAGTCTGAAACATTTCTGGTCACAAGTATTTCAGACAAGAGATTCCCATTCTATATCTTTAAGTAAATGTTTTAATGGTAGAAATTCAGTTAAGTGTTGGTTCACAGACATATTTGGCTGAGGAGCTCGAGAAGTGGTGGGGGTTCTTTCACATGGCAGCAGAAGGCTGGGTTAAGGTTGGGTTCTCAGACTTTGTTTGGCAAGCTTGCAGACTCCCACTTACCATTCTGCCAGTTGTGCAGATTGCACATGTGTGATCCAAGGTGAGCCTGAGCATGCTCAGAATCAGCTCTCAGGAGGTGTCTACGCTGCTTGCTGTCACACCCACCTCATGCAGCACTTACTGACTGGACTGTTTGGGACACAAAAGCAGAACATCCTATGTTCTGTTTATTTTCCCCTTAAAGATTTATGTATTTCTGTATATGATGCTTTATCTGCATATACACCTGTGTGACAGAAGAGGGCATCAGATCCATTATAGATGATTGTGAGCCACCATGTGGTTGCTGGGACTTGAACCTAGGTCCTTTGGAAGAACACCAAGTGCTCTTAACCACTGAGCCATCTCTCCAGGCCCCATCCTATGTTCTTGACATGCAGTTGTTAGACTTTTCCCTCAGGACTTTGTAGAAGAAGAAGTTTTAAGTGTCCTGCTTCAGAGGCTTACAGAGGTACAGAATGTCCACATCATTCACTTCAGCCTTTGACTCAGTAGTTGCTTCAGCTTATAAAAATATCTCACTCAAAGAAACAGGATTCTTAAAATTTCTTTCTACTGGAGCCAAGCAGTTATTGTATACCTATTAAATGCGTCATTTTTATAAGTCATAGGGTTAAGTAAAGATTCTTTCATGTGGAAAGAAGTGTATCACCTGAGTTTGTTAAGGATGCCAAAGATCTGTTTATCTGAAGCCAACAGAGAACAGTCACATCGGAGCAGACCTCTGCGTGTAGGAAGTTTACAAGTCCTCACAGTGGGTGGTTAGAGTTATGTCCACCATGATCTGCCTATTCCAGAAGGCCTAACTTAAAATGTAGCCATCCCAGCTGGGTGTAGTGGCTCACACCTTTAATCCCAGCACTCGGGAATCAGAGGCAGGTGGATCTCCATGAGTTCGAGGCCAGCCTGGTCTACAAAGTGAGTCCAGGACAGCCAGGACTGTTATACAGAGAAACTCTTGTCTTGAAAAACAACAACAACAACAACAAAATAGCCATCCCATTGGAGTTGCCTATCAGCCAGGGTGTCAAACAGTAAGGAGACCTCCTCACACATGCTTGCTTCAAGATCACCTATTTTCAGATTGCACCCCCCTGACCTCCCTCCCCACCTCCCCGCCCCAGAAGATAGTTGGTTTTGGCTAACATACAAACATACAAAAGGCTCAGAGTTTTCATGTGCACACTTCTTAAGCTTCTATGAACATTTGCAGAGATTTTTTTTGGTAGTCTATACATGTTAATAACATTTATAACAATATCTTTAAAATTACAATTAACATACTTTCATTGTGTTTGAGACTTGCTTTTTAAGAGCAGTTTGCATAACCAATCCCCTTGAGGGAAAGCTGAGGAGGAAAGGAAATGTTAAGATCCTCAGCCTGCAGCCCTGTAGGTGCAGGTGTAAAGAGAAGTGGTTTGCAGAGAGGAGTCCTCTTCCCAGAGCCTCACTCTGTAAATACCACTCAGCAGCTGTGAGTCCTGAGGGGTTGGCTGAAGACATTACCACTGTGATGACTCAGAAAGGAGATAACTGAAGCGATTGGACTTCCTGGATTTGTTGGGTCACAGTGGGACATTAGTAGACAGTTCTTCCTGAAAGATAAAATTCGTGATTTATTTCAAAATGGCTGCACTATTTCAGGCCTTCTCTGTTAGAAAACAAAACAAAACAAAAACAAAGGTCTGTCTTTAAAATGCACCTGTTTTTCCAAATCTTACTATATATGACAATCACAGGGAACAGTTTTATAGATGTAAATTATTTAGCCAAACATGTAGAGATTTTAAGTCACTAAAGTCTTTAGTTTTAAAAATTATCTCAGTAAATTCTGATATAGAGCCAGGCTTCAAAAGAGCTCAATGTTTGTGAATTAACTCATAAAATAAAAAATAAACTTTATTATATTTACTTTTTATTTTGTGAGTATTGGGGGACACATATGTGGAGGTCATTTGGGTCCTGCTGATTGAACGCAGGCCATTAGACTTGGCAGCTGGTGCCAAAGTACAGCTGGCATCTAAATGGTAATAAACTAACTCTGGGAACAAGATGTTTAATTTCCTACTGTCTCATTCGTTTGGCTGTTAGCACAAACCACCATAGGTGGCACAGACATTCACATCTCACTGTTTTGAAGGCTAAGAACTATCAAGATTCGGGCACAAGAACTTTGGTGTCTGATAGAGGGCCAGCTCCCAGATGTCCATCTTCTTGTTCTGTCCTCATTTGCTGGAAGGGGCAAAGCAGTTTTCAAGGGTCTCTTGTGAGAATTATCTAATTCTGTTTGTGACAACTCCATACTCATGGCCTAGTTACCTACAAAGGCTTGTCTCCTAATGCCGCCATGGTGAGGGTTAGGATTGCGACATATGAACTTGGGGAAGGGACACAGTCCATCATGACTAGAGTTATATCCATAATACAAATAGTATCCAGTTTTAATTTGACTGAAGTGGTATAATATTCATTGGTGAATGCCAAACTATGTGATTATGGGATATTTACTTAAGAATGAAACATTTTATGACATTTTTTGCAACATATCATTTTGGGGGAAATAGCGTTTTGATCTGCTTTGTGTAAACGTTTCTGTCATTCCTAAGTTAAATTCTGCAATTTGACATCATATGAGCATGAAAGAATTTAGACTGTAAATATCGTAAATAAGACCCCAGTGAAGAATATAGTTTCTTTGTTCCTTCACATTTCAAAGAGAAAATTCTGGTATTATGTGAGTATTAAAAAAAAACTTAATAAATATGTGTTTTTAAGAATGCTTACATTATCAATTCTTTATGGATGAATTCTTTTCAACTAGTGTTTCTTATAGTTTTTATTTCAGTGTATGTATACTTCAGGAACTCCACAACCAGTACATTTATTTTTGTGTCTTTGTGTTTTACTGAAGTAAATATTTAAGAGAACAGTACTACAAAAAATGGACTCCAAGACTGTCTGTCTGAATTTTTTATATTTAAAAAAATCCAAGTCTGGTAATGTGTACTTAATTGAATTTGCAACCCTGCCATCTACAGTGAGGGGACAGGATTGGTTTATACACACTTTATAGTGTGGCCGTGTGTCCTTGTGGCATATGGTCCAATGTGCTGGTCAGAATCTGTCTCAGGCAGTGTTCCTAACGTTCCTCATGCAGTTTGTGTTGTGGCGACCCCCAACCCCAACATTATTATTTTTTGTTGCTACTTCATAACTATAACTTTGCTACTGTTATGAATTGTAATGTAAATATCTGATATGTGACCCCTGTGAAAAATATGAAATTAATTGAGAGTATAATAATGCCTTTACTTTAAAATCTTCAATAATTGTTTATTCCTTGCAGGGAATGAAACTATTTTGTTCAGATTTTAACTGCATATGTATTTGCTGCTCTCTTTAGGACAGGGTAACCTTCAGGAGAATAATTGTAAAAAACAATGCCAGAAAGAGAAAGATGTACGAGAGCTTTATTGAGTCCCTGCCGTTCCTCAAGTCTCTGGACGTGAGTCGTGCTTTCGTTTTCCTGTGACGGCTGCTTTATTACAAACAATTTGTTTCCTCAAGAGTTCTCGTGGTGATCGGGTGGAGTGACCAGCTGATAAAAAGGTCACCTGTGCTGGGGACTTGAGTTTAATCCAGAATCCATATACAGGTGGGAAGGTGCCCCCAATCACCACGTAAAATATGTGCTGTAGCACCCCTACAGTAATGACAACAACAATAACAATTTTAAAGTCTATTCATTTTTTACTAGAAAAGAACAGATACTGATATTAGGCTTTATTGCTATTTCTCTTACTACCTGTAAGTACATTTTATTTTTGTTCTTTGAAAATAAGGCTCTTATCCAGACTCTATAGCAAGTTTACAGGTACCATTTATCTGATAATAGACTTAAGAAAGTTACCATCCACTCAGCTTTCTCCCCACCAGTGTTCAGTGTGTTGGAAATCTTCCCTACCCGCTCTTCAGAATGTCTGCAGCGTCCAGTCATTTTCCATTAACTTCACCAGTATCACCTGCCTGTAACATCATTACCTTTTGTATGGCTTATATCAGCCACCTGTAGACTCCTTTTAAATCCCTGATCATTGCAGTCTTGTGAACAACCCTTCCAGGACAGAAAAACTTTGAAGAAGTGTAGAAATGATTAATTATTTACAGTATTTATATTTTAGTTAATTGGTCAGCACTGTTCATTCTTTTTTTTATGTCGTTTATTTATTTATTTTTTTAATAATTTATTTTTATTTCTTCAAGTTACATCTCAATCACAATCCCCTCCCTACTCCCC
>CAJQZJ010011617.1:760762-773473 GCA_907164525.1 Lophiomys imhausi
AGCATACATTCCCAATGTCCAGTCCATATGTATTTGGCACCTGACTTAACATTCTACTATCTAACCATCTCCATGAGTTTAAAGTTCTATATCTAACTCAGCTTTCAAACTAACTTGCCTCATAATTTTAAAAATATCTTCTTAGATCCAGAACACCCTCTTGATTCCTAAACAACTCAAAATTTAACTATGAGACTCTAGCTATCTATTCTTCAACCACCTCAGAGACCTGAGAGGGATAAATATATCTGATTATATAGGAATTGCAGGGCCTGCAGCTTCCAAAACTAAAAAATGACATACCAGTGGCTGCTTGGACAGTTCCCATTTTCTCTCCATACATTACAGCACTGTTCATTCTTAACCCACCTTTATAAACGATCACACTGAGACACCTGATGGAACTTAACAAGCCTTAGCCTGGATTGTGCAATCTTAGTCCATCTAAACTAGCTTTTAATCCTATTCCCCAAATAAAACCTCAATATATACATATGTCCCTTGGGCTGTTATTCTCCATGCTATGCTGATATTCCAGGTCTCATGGAGATACGATTCTTCTGTCTAATCCATGACATGTCTCCTCCTTCCTCCTCCTGGTTTCTACTTCCCATGATCCTCTCTGCTCAAGAATCTGCCAACCTTTTCCCCACCTACCCTCTCTTCTACCCAATCCAGGCTACAACATTTATTCAATCTGAGACAATGGTTATCAAGCAAGGTAACACAGCATGACTTGGAGTACTATGGCCTAGCACAGCAAGCAGGCCTCGGGAACAGATTAATTAACATTTAGAATACATAACAGAAAACTGCATCAAAGAAGGCCACTGAAGTACTGCCCAGTATCCTGTGTCCACAGTCAGTACCTCTCTGACAAGATTTCTTTCTTTTTTAAAAAAATGTTTATTTATTACTTTAAGTTAAATCTTCATCATAGTGCCCTCTTTCCACCCCTCCCGGTTCCACCCTCTCACCCTCTCCTCCCTCTCCCACCCATCCCACTCCTCCGATGTGGAGTGTCCCTACATATCAGCCCCTCTCAGCTCATATGAGACTAACTGCTCCACTTTCATCCTCCTTATAGATACTAGCTTCATGTTATTGCACAAACATGCCAGCCCTCACTTCAGACCTGTGTACTTGATGTCTGCCTAGTCTAGTCTCCTATACAACTCCATGGCTCCTCCATGAATCTCCTTCATTTCTTAGCCTAAATGTCTTCTCAGTTAGACCAGCTATTTCTTATCTTTGAATGCAGACACTTATGAAAGAATTGTTACATTATGGATTCAGCTTTGCCATAATTCATTGTTAAATGTTTTTCTAGACATTTTATAAAGCCCCATATTTGAACTCTCTTGAAAGTGATTATAGAGAAATAGATACTTGTGGTGCCATAAAATGGCAAATGTCAGCATAATAGTGTTGTTGGTTTAAGCCTGGGAGAATCTTGGCCACATTGTGGAATGCACAGGCAGCTGACCTTCTTTCACAGCGACTGTCCTCAACTAGAACAAATCAGGGAGGTAAACTAGTCAGATCGAGGCAGGTGATGTGACAGAAAGCAACCCAGGAAGGGACTTTGGCAAACTGGAGAACATGTGCTCCCTCTAAAGGAACAGCTGTCATTCCACCATAGTTTTATTGCTGCCATATGGGATATTTGGCACTCTGGGAGTTGCTTAGTCTTCTGGTATTTTACAAAAACAAAACAAAAAACAAAAATACTAGAAATACAAATTTTTCTATTTCAGGATTCTAGCAGTTAATGTAACAACCATACAAGTAAACACTGTTCAGGTTTTTTAGCAGTATAGCCTGCCCCTTTTAAACATGTAAAATAGGTAAGATTATCTAATTGGGCTGTGTATTGCTCACGGTTATCTAGAGGAACAAGATATATATATGCATGCATACATGCCATTTATTAGAATGGCCTGCAGGTGTGGTCCTGCTAGTTGAACAGTGTCTACCAGTGGAAAGTCTAAGAATCCCGTAGTTGCTCAGTCCACAAGGCTGGATATCTCAGCTGGTCTTCAGGATCTGACAGAGTCTCACAGAAGTCTCTAATGCCACGCAGGATGCACTTGCCAGAGAAAGGGAGAGCAAGCAAAGAGAGGAAGTGCTGCCTTCTTCCGTGTCTTTTACAGAGGAGAGCAGCAAAAGGTGTGGCCTGGATTAAAGGTGGATCGTCCCACCTCAAAAGATCTGGATTAGAGATGTATCTTCCTGCCTCAAAAGATCCGGATTAAAAGTGGGTCTTCCCACTTCAGGTGATTTTATTAAGAAAAAAATCACTCATGGCTGTATCCAGCAACTTGGGTTTTAATTAATTCCAGATATAGTCAAGCTGACAACCAAGAATAGCCACCCCAGTCTCCTTCTAATAGTATCTTTATTTTTCTTTGTAGGTTTCTGAACGCCTGAAGGTAGTAGATGTGATCGGCACCAAAGTTTACAATGATGGAGAACAGATCATTGCTCAGGTACGATACTGAAATGCCATTCAGTTTAGGGTTACATTCCAGAAAGTCTTAGAAATGATGGGAAACTTTGTTTTCATAATTAAATATGAAGTGTTGGATTAAATGAATATTACTTCTACCAAACAACTTACTAAAAATGCTTTTACAGCCAGTAAGTAATTTGGATCTTTTTGTTTATATAATTTACTCCTAATGAATATGAATTAAACCATTACCTATCTGAGTAGTTTTACAATTTGTAACATGAAATTCACATGTCTAGTAGGTGTAAGTTGTCATATATAAGAGGGAAAAAGTGTTGGCTCTCCCATGAAATTACTAAGAACCCAGGTCCATTGGCAGATGATAAAGGGTTTTGCATGGTCAGTTCTTGAGACCTCCTGAAGCTACCTCCAGATAACATTCACCAAGAAGAGCACATATTGTGCCATATCCAAGTATTGAATTTGTTAATAAAAATATCTTCAAACCCTCATGTATTTCTAAGATCGAAGTGATCCTAGTAAGCGCCCCAGGCTCTTAAATGCTTCTTCTTTGTAACTTTGTATTATGAAATATAGATTATAAAAAGTTGCACAAAGAGTAATGGGAGTTTGCATAGACCGTCCATCCAAATTTGCTAAGCCCATCTTGCATCCCTATTACACTGAATCAAAGCTAGGAAATTGACATTAGAACAGCTGGACTCATATCACTGGAGCTTTAGGAACATCTGTAGCACGTCTGCCCAGCAGCTGTTAGATCTACCAGGAGTCATAGAGGTTAAGACTTTGGTGTGAAGCTCTTATAAAAACTCGATGTAAAAATGAAAGAAGGGGGCTAGAGGTACAGTTTAAGAGTGAACTGTGTCATTTGCATGCACAGGCCTCTGAATTTACTCCCTAGAAATAAATAAATAATTAGCTGTATTTTGGGTTTTTTAAAGACACCTTTACGTGCTTTATCCCCTAGCAAATACCTGAATTTTATTAAAGATGTTTTCGTATACTGTTTCAAGCATTTATAAATAGGTATCTATTCTATAGTTTAGAAATCTAGGCCCAATATTATTTTTTGTGATATAATCTGTGGTTTGTTTGAGATCCTAGAGGTAAAGTAAAAGTCAGACCCTTGAGTACCATCTCATGCTAAGTTTTTAAATTGTACCAAAGAGGTTTGCAAATATCTGTGTTTCTCTGGATTCACCATAAGAGTCTTAAGAAGTGAACAAAAATCTTCCATAGCATTTTTGAGGAGGTATCATTTGAAATCAGAGTTCACGCAAAAACCAGGAATACTGGGTATGTAGTTCGAGATGGCACCAGACTTTTCAGTCCTAGTAGTCTTGGAGAGCCTGGGTGTACACTGTCATAGACTGACATGTCAGCTTGGGGCTTGAAAGCTGTAAAAGTCCCAAAGCCAACATCTGTTGCTTCTGAATGGTCCCAGGTACTTTCTGCTCACAGCAAGTCACTGTACTAATGCTGCTTACTTTAGGTGGACACAGGGAGCATGTTACTACTTTCCAAGGAGCACAGAACATACTAACTTAGCCTGTGTGGTGGAAGGGCTACTGAGATACACAGCTGTGCTGTCCTTTCTGTGTATATTGTTCAGCACAAAATCCAAGGAAAAATCCCTAGCCTGGATTACTTGCCATATTTTATGGTAGCTGATATATTATTTCAAGTGCCTTTACAAATAAGAAGGTTACTATAGAATTATCAGTCTTATCCTCTGAATGTGGAGGATGAAGTGGTCTTTTCTGTATGACTTCACTTTACAGACAGGGATCTGTAGGCCGGCTTCAAGGGAAATGATTGCAGGGTTGCTGTGGAATTTGCATTTCACCCTACACTTTTGTTTTCTTTTAATAGGGAGATTTGGCAGATTCTTTTTTCATTGTAGAATCCGGAGAAGTGAAAATTACTATGAAAAGAAAGGTAAATATTTATCAGTCCTAAAATTTCTCATATTAGCAAGAAAAATAATGGCTTTTTAAAAAAATGATCGTAGACTTCACTGTAACCGACTTGTTGCTTTCTTAGGGTAAATCAGAAGTGGAAGAGAATGGTGCCGTGGAAATCGCTCGATGTCTTCGGGGACAGTACTTTGGAGAGCTTGCCCTGGTCACTAACAAACCAAGAGCAGCATCTGCACACGCCATTGGAACTGTGAAATGTTTAGGTAGGGTCACAGTGGTGGGCCCGGTTATGTCTGCATTCCAGGCCCTTCTAGCCCACGGGCCATTCTATTGGGTTCACAAGCACTGAGGTCCTCATAGAACATGACCGAAGTCCAGACTTACTTCAACTATTAAAATAAGAACTACCAGCTAACAAGTTCTATATCTAATCTGTCAAGAAAATGTCATGTGTTGTGTTCCTCAAAAGAGAAGGCTAAAATGACATTTTCATGCAGTTCATTATTAAGCTGTGCTGAGACGTTGCAATGCCAATGAGAAATATACTAACCCTCACCCATGACTGGCTGCGGGTCTGTGGGAGCATAATCCACCACTAATTCAGCTTCTTATCACTTTGTTCTACCAGGGTTGCTTGGCAGAGATGCCACTTTCAGTTGGTATCTGTAGGGATTTTGATTTTGTGTCTGAGAAATCACTCACTTTGGTAGTGAAAAACACAGTTTAGGAAATAACAACAAATATACATTTCTTTTAAGATTTGCAAGGATCCTCAGAATGAATTCCTTACAGAAATCATCTTTTAAAAGGTTTTTAATAAGTACAATATTAGTAAAATGATACTTTGGTGAAAGAGAAGATAAAAACTGACAGAAATTCTCAGAGCTATTGACTGTAAGAGGTTTCTTATTTTATTCTGTAATAATTATATTGGAGAAATACAGGAAGTACAAACTAAGACACACCCATGTCATCACTGTCTGCCTGTGCTTCCCACTGTTGTAATTCCTTTTTGTTTGATTTGCCTGAGTTTTCTGTTTTAAATAATTTTCCCCCATGGGAATTTTATTAATACAACAAAATTTTATATTCTATTATGAAAATACACACACACACAATAAATTGGCTAATCACTCACTGGTAAATGTTTTATGGGCTGTGGGTCCAGTTTGTATGTGTATATATACAGGCACAGATAACTTAGTTTTTTCTTAGAAATGTTTTTCTGACCAGGTCTTTTAGACTGGTTTTCTTTAATTAGTATATATTACTTGTATAAAGTTATAATACTTTCATAAATAGCATGTGCTTTGCACATTCACCATCATTACCCTGTCCTTCTCTCTGTTGGTCCCATTCTACTTTTCAAATAGGCCCCCTTCCACCTTCATGGAAAGCTTTCCTGACATTTAGATTCTTCACCTGGAGGAAAACACACAGTGTCTGTTCCACTTATGATGTTTCCCAGCTTTGTTCATTTTTCTGCAAATGATGCAACTTGTTTTTCTTTATAGTTGAGTAACACCCCATTGTGTGTATGCATTTTTTTTTCTGTTTGTTAATGGATACCTAGGCTGACTCCATAACTTGACTACTGTGATGAGGGCTGCAATATACATGAGCAGGTGGATATCTCCTTCAGACATATGCCTAGGGGTAGTAGAGCTTAGATAAAATTGTAGGTCTAGTTTTAGCTTAATGAGGAACTTCTATACTGATTTTCTAGTGGCTATAATGATTTATAGTCTCGTGGTAGACAAGGGTTCCGTTCTTCCAGAGTCCTTGGAAGCTTTTGCTGGTTCCTAATGACAGTTGCTGTGACTGGAGTAGGTAGACATCTCAGTGGAGTGGTAATCTGATGTCTCAGATGGCTTATTTTTTAAAATCTATTTACTGGTTACTTGTTTGGAGAAGTAGTTCATTTGCCAATTTAATGCCTCAGTACACACAGCTAGGCAGCTTTTGTTTTTACTAGTGTGCCTGTTATACCATGCAAGAATGTCCACAAAGCCTTATAACTGCCTTTTTACCTTTGCAAACTTGAGAGAGATTTTGATATGTTAAGCAGCATAATGTTTTCTACTGTATATTATAAACTTAGTTTTAAAATGCATGAGACAGCCTGGTCTAGTGTTTCCTATCTGTAGTTCCAGCTCCTGAAGCATGTGCATCATAAACTGAAGCCCTGTTTGTTCAAGGTCAGCGTGAACTACACAGCCAGGCTGCCTCAAGACCAAAACTACAAAATAAAATAAAATGCATGAGGCAGACAGGCAAAGAGATGCATATGTTATTAGAAGCAGACAAAAGCATTCTGTTGATCACTATTTTGAGTTGCATACGTATAAATGTATAAACTCTTCTCAGCCTGACAGTGTAAATTCTGAGAACAGGGTAAGAAACACTTCTGTACTACCTTGGGATGTTTATATAATAGGGCGAGGTGTCGGAGTTTCTTTTTGAAAGCTCTGAGGCCTTTCCATGTTAAGACCCTCATTTTCTCAGCACGGGTCAGGGCCCTCCCAGTGGCTGTATCACTGTCTGTCAAAGCATTTCAGGCTGTAGCCAGAGAAAGCCTGTTTCCTTCTTGAAATGGAACATTTTAACCTTTATTTTTTCATATTTTTATAATATCTACCCAAACATTATTATCTTCCATTGTTAAAATATAAAAACTGCATTATCATAATAGGCCCTAGCAATTCCTGAGTTTTGCAAGGAATGTATTTTTAATTTAATATTTTCTTTTCTTAGCCATGGATGTGCAAGCATTTGAAAGGCTTTTGGGACCATGCATGGAAATTATGAAAAGGAACATCGCCACCTATGAAGAACAATTAGTCGCACTGTTTGGAACAAACATGGACATTGTTGAGCCCACTGCATGAAGCAAAAGTATGAAGCAAAAAGACCATTAGTGAAACAGTTACATAGTGGTGGTTAGTCCACTGAGAATGTGTTTGTGTAGATGCCAAGCATTTTCTGTGATTTCAGGTTTTTCCTTTTTTAAACAAAAAAACATTTATGATGTATCAGTAAACAGTCGTGATTTAATAGTCAATAGGCATTAACATCACTTTCTAATGGGTAGTTCATAAATCAACATAATCATAAAAATGACTTTCTATTCCATAACATTATTTGACTGAAAGTTTTATTCAAATGGTTATAATATATTGAAAGCATACATGTTTAAGAAGATAATTAAAAGATGTACTATTAGGCCAATCTATGTGTTTGGATTATTCAAATATATTAGTGACTATGTCCACTTAAGAGGGAAGCTAGGAGTGACTCATGCGTTCTAACATGGCATCACATTCTTTTTATAATTCATCATACAGTAAAATGTCAGTCACTTCATTTTCTAGTTTTGCTGGCTTGATAAGTTGTGTGTTAGCCTTGGCCTATTGGTGAAATAGTATGAAACATCATATGCAATTTTAAAATTTTTTATATTTTTGCAATAAAGTACATTTCAACTTCTTTGACAGACATCTGTCAGTAGCCTGGGTAATTGAGTGGCTTTTGGGGTCTGGTAATTTAGTCATTATGAAGTTTGAGCAAAGAGTCTTTTAAGATGAAAGATCATAAATGCATTTTTCATCATCAAATACATACTGTTACTGCTTCCTTTTTAAAAAAATCTTGCAACTCCTGTATTCTTTATAAATTGCATTTTGACATGTAATGTCACAAAAGTTTTTTGGTTTTTTTAAGGTTATTTAAACTAAATCTGACATTTTTTGACCTCTAAAAGGCCCAAGTCTTATATTTAGAAATTTAGAAAGAGGAAAACTGTGCTATGAAGAATTGTGTGTGGGACTCTCACCACGTGTCCCCAGGATATTGCTTTGCTCTTCACGGTGCAAATACTGCAGCCCTGCACACATGTGTGTGCCCATGGTTTTCTGTTCTTCCTTGTCATGATCACCAACCAGCAAGCTCGTCTGATCAGCAGCCAATCAAGTGTTTTGTCTTTTCCAACCTTCAAAAACTGTGCTACAGTGGTGAAAATAAGTGTGCATATAAGCAAAGCCATACATAATGATTAATGAAATAGGCCTTGTCCTTAGCTTTAAAATCAACTCACAGTTAAGAGTACATGAAGTACAAAATTTTTCCTTGGTCTCCAAGATATTTATTTTTATGTCAAACATGATGAATTGTTAATATGTAACTAAAGCAATATACTTTTACATGATTTTCAGGCCCCATGACCAACTGTCTAGAGATATCAATTCTCACCAGTTTGTCGCATTTAAATGGTTAATTTCATTTTGGGAAACACGTTTCTAAGGAACAGAGGTATCTATATATGTTAAATTCATCTATGGCTGGCTGTCGTGATCTTACAAGACAATGGTTATCATCCTACTTGTACATGAAAACATGGCTAAGTCCTTAGTTAACATCTTGTTTATGCTTTATCAATTAACATTCTAGCCATGTTTTAAAATATTAGTATTTTTGCAAAATCTGTGTGTAGGAAAAAGAGCTCTCTCTACATGAAGGTAACATGTTTTCTGTTTCAGAGTTCAGAAGCCATGTGTTAAACAACGACAAATTCCAAAAGCAGAAAGACAAGAAAAAAGTCACCTAAATTCCTGGTTCACCATTCTGTGTTCTTTATTCACTTTTCCAAGTTCTCTTTTGTTGCATTGCATAAGCTGATTGTTAACATTCATGGAACAGCGAACAAATGCCTGTTGAATAAAGAATTCCAACCAAGGCTATAAATGCCAGTCATGTTATTTTCAGTATTGTTGGTTATATTTAAAATCTCCTTATAATAAAGCACACTTTTATAATAAATGTTTTAGGCTTTGTTTTTTTCTTTATTATGGCTTTTCTTGTGAATAAGTGTAACAAAAACCATGAGATATGGTTCATGGAAGCTAGTAAGAAAGTACAGTTTTGCCTGACTGTAGGTCTGTGTAAGATTTAAACTATAGTGGTATATTGCATATTATTTTGGCCACATAGAATAACCAAATAAGTGTGGCTAACTGGGGGATTTATGTGTAAAACTTTCTATTTAAATAGCTCATTTGGCTTGTGGATGCCATCATTAATAGTGAAGAATCTTACTATTGGGGAATTATTTTATGAGGTTTTTTTCATTCAAAGATGGCACCTCTTAAGTACACGTATGTAGCTAAGAAAAGTGTTAGAATTCTTAGAGAACAAGATTATTCATTTTGTTTTGAATACATTTAGAAGGGTGTGTGTTTTTCTTGCTTATCAGTATAAATTAGGGCTTAGCACCTATGTTTGAACAAAAATACTACCTGCAGTAAATGTATTTGGGTTACTGTTGACAGTGGCATCTAAACTACATAAAATATTTTATGTGGAGTTTCGAGTGAAACAAGGACTTAGGATTTTACTGAGAAGTGTAGGAGTGAGAAGTGAGCTGAGTTTTCATTTTCAAGAAGTGTTATGATCAGATAACTTTCTGTAGTCTTAAAACACGTGTAAACTTGGAGGCCTTGCACTGGGCTTTTGTCAAGCAGCTAACAAGGGACTTCTCATAGCTAAATAAAACAGTGACACTCCAGAGAGAAACAGGATGAATGCTGGCTTTTAAAGTTAATAGTAGTGTGACAGACTAAAGGAAACTGTAGTAGGAATTTAAACAGCTTCACCTGTTCCAGAATAATTTTACAGGCAGCAAAGCTGGCTAAACAATGAAAAATATAGTTGTATTCACAAGTATTTTTTAAAAAATGATCATGGGCAAAATCCTCTGACCTGGCAGGTAGCAAAGCTAATAAATGGTAGGCATGCTTATAGCTGCCTGCAGAGAAATTTTCCCCAGCTCCTTCAGAATGCTGCCTGTCAGAACTGAGAGCCAGCGTCCGAGTTGTACAGTAGGGTGGACAACGATCCAGAGATTACATGAGGTGACAGAGGAGCTCTGAGACTCAGGCAGCAGCAAACCTTTTCAACTTTGACCCACCCAAATGGCCCTTGTAAGCAAAGCTGAGTCAGCTACCATCTCACCTGGGATTGTTTGGCTGGTGATGTTTATTTTAACTTCCTGTATTTGGTGTCTGTACATACAGTGTCAAACTCTTCATACAAGTCCACCAGGGCAATGTAATATGCATTATAAAAAATGTTTATTACTTCAAGTTACATATCCATCACAGTCCCCTCCCACCCTCTCCCTCATCTCCCAGAACTCATAATTCTTTTTTTTAATAATTAGGCCTCAATTATAAAAATTATAAGGTATAACATACATTCCCAATGTCCAGTCCATACATATTTGGCAACTGATATTAATATTCTATTATCCATCTATCTCCATGAGTTTAAAGTTCTATATCTAATTCATTTTCCATCAGAGATGGCCACTGCTCTGGAGTTGGGGAGGATTTCAGAAGAGAGAGAGAGAAAAGATTAATTAGCTTGTGAAATCTCCCATGTGCAGAAGTGTGATGGACTCTACAGAAGCAGGGCATTGCTTCCTAGTGGTGACAAGCGTCCATTTCCCGGCTTCTTTCCCTGGTCCAGTTTAGAGTTCTCAAGTTATTCACAAATCAGCGCAGTGTTCACAGCAGTCACACACAGCAGCAACAGGACATTCTGCAATGTTAAGCATTCATGTAACTCTGAAATTTGAATATACAAAAGTCTAGACATATGAAGCATGTTACTACCTTTTCATACTGACAATTGGATGAGACCTGGAGTTTTGAATTTAAACCAATTTTTCTATAAAATTTTTATTAAAGTTTCAGCTCATATTAAATTTATTTATTTATTTATTTTTTTTTTGTTTTGGTTTTTTTTTTTTGTTTGTTTTTTCGAGACAGGGTTTCTCTGTGTAGCTCTGGCTGTCCTGGACTCGCTTTGTAGACCAGGCTGGCCTCGAACTCACAGAGATCCGCCTGCCTCTGCCTCCCGAGTGCTGGGATTAAAGGCGTGCGCCACCACCGCCCGGCTTCATATTAAATTTAAATGTTTAAAATTTAAACATATTAGAAGTTCAGTCATAGAAGCATTCTGATTTTAATTTTATTTGTATTTTGTCTTTATAAATAAAGCTTTTAAGTTAAAAAAAAAAGA
Organism: Lophiomys imhausi; assembly: GCA_907164525.1. NCBI lineage: Eukaryota > Metazoa > Chordata > Mammalia > Rodentia > Muridae > Lophiomys > Lophiomys imhausi. The sequence goes on from CAJQZJ010011617.1 coordinate 772,232, forward strand.
TCATCAGGCAGTGGTGGTACACATTTTTAATCCCAGTACTCTGGGAGGCAGAGGCAGGCAGATCTCTGAGTTCAAGGCCAGCCTGATCTACAGAGTGAGTTCCAAGTCAGGCAAGGCTACACAGAGAAACGCTGTTTCAAAAAACTAAAACCAGGAGAAAAAAATCTTATCATTGTAATTCATGAATTGTGAAAATGTAAGCAGCCAAAATATACCAATTATTTTCAGAGGACTTGTGTATCCAGCAATAACCTCAAGATCATCTCTGTTCAATTTGCACACTGAGAGAATTCATGACTTCACCCAGACTGTTGTACATCAATGGCAGAGCTCATGGAAAATTGAGATTTCTTCCTTTCTTGTCAAAATCTTGGCCTGTAATCCAATTAATGTCAATTATAAACCTTACATAACACAATTTTGAGAGGAAAAAAACTTTACTAACGTGCATTTTTATTTTTTGCATATGTTAAGTTTACAAACTTAAAAATTCCCTAGAATTCTTTAATAAAGCACCTGTTATCTGAATGTGGTACAGTGTGATGATCTGTCATACAGAATTTAGTGTTTATATTAAAATGAAGTGGCATGTACTTAAAGATGTGGTTTCCTCAGGTTTTTTTTTTTTAACTATACCCTGAATCTTGCCAGTCTCCCAAGTGTAAAACGACATTACAAAGTGGTATGTAGATGTATATGGTATATACGCACAAGTATATACACATTTTGTTAGTGCCAATTGTAATTCTTTCACAGTAGCATAGCAGTACATTTTTCTCTTAGCTGGAAAGACCAAAAATGACTTTTGTTTTTCTATGTACAAGAACAACTAAAATGAGCCTTGGTTGTTTTTCCCCTCTTCCATTTTGCTCTTTTTATTAGATGAACTGGGAATACAGCAAGTAGAACCACCTAAGAGGTCTTTCTGGAACCCCAATCCTCTCTGATCCCCCAAAATGTAGTTTGTGGATTCATCCATTTTACTTATAAAGGAGTAGAGGGAAAATACTTGGTAGTCATCTATTAAATGGTATAGGGATGATGGTGTGGTCTTAAACAGCCTAGAGAACCAAAAATAAAATTTAAAATTTGGGGGATTGGTGAGATGGCTGAGTCTCATTTCTAGGACCCACAGGTAGAAGGAGTTGTACTCTAACCTCCATGCATGCAATAGCATGTGTACACCTCACATGTAACACACACACACACACACACACACACACACACACACACACACACACA
>CAJQZJ010011617.1:773483-840243 GCA_907164525.1 Lophiomys imhausi
ACACACACACACACACACACACACACACACACACACACACACACACACACACACATAGACTAAGCAAGCTTTAGACAAATGAGAACATTGGATACCCAGCTAGTAAGTTCTCAGCCCTGTTTGGCTGCAACCAGTCTGATACAAAAACCTAAATTATCTCTATTAGCTAATTTAGCTTCTACAGACTTGGTCTTGCTATGAAGCCTCAGGTGGCCTGGACTCAGGATCCTCTTGGCTCAGCCTCCAGAATGGCTGAGTTATACGCTCTACCCTGCCTGGCCTTATTTTTCTTTTCTTTGTGCAGTGTTGGGGATATAACCCAGGGCAAGGATCTACCACTGTGTTTCATTTCCAGCCTGTAACATTGTAGATCTAATGTGAAAGGCTTTAAAAGAGTCCCTGAGTAATTTAGTCAAAACACTGGACAAAGTTACTTTTTTATATAATTTTAAAATTATTTTATGTGCATTGGTGTTTTGCCTACACTGGAGTCTGTGTGAAGGTGTCGGATCCCCTGGAACTGGAGATACAGGCAGTTGTGAGTTGCCACGTGGGTGCTGGGAATTGAACCTGGTCCTCTAGAAGAGTAGCCAGCTCTTAAGCACAGACCCATCTCTCCCGCCCTGGATGAAGTTATTTCTAATTATTCACCTTCCATTTCTGTCCTAACTGGACACCAACCTGTTTCCTACTGATCAACAAGGAAATGAACGGCATAACCCCAGAACTTAAATGCCTTTTAGGTCAGCATTCAGTGCAACTGTAACTACCTTTACAAGACTGTGTTCTTGAAATGTGAACAAATAATTTTTTTTGGTTTTGTTTTGCTTTTTTTTTTGCTGAGACAGTCTCACTAGGCTGCCCAGGCTGTTCCTGCACCCTTGGGCTCAAGCCATCTTTCCACCTCACCCTCCCCAGCAGATGGGATTATAGGCGAGCACCACTCTTCTCCATTAAAAATGATAATTTCAGGGGTGACATTTTTAAGATAGGTGACCATTATAAGAATATTTCCCCCTCATAACTGTTCGTAAAAGTGTCACTAGAATAATGTCAATGCTTCAAAACTACAGTGCATTACAATGATCTATCTAACTTGATGGTGGTGAGGTGCTGTAATGAGATACATGTTCTGTTTGCATTACTGACATGGCGAAGGAGACAGAAACATTATTTAACACATCTGGAAGCTGTACATGTTGAGTATCTTATCTGAAATGCTTGGGACCAGAGTTATTTAAGGTTTCTGATCTTTTTGGAATTATTTGCATACTTTAGCCACTAAGCATCATTAATTTGAAGATGTGAGATGTAGAAAGTGCTACCATCTGAAAAATGTGAGAGAGCTGACAGGATGTTGGCCTAAAAGGCATTTAAGCTCCAGACTTATCCAGACTCCATGGCACTTAGAATTTCTTGGTTAACCTGTAATGAGTACGGAGAGGAAGTAGCCTTCCTCTCCTAAAGCACCTAGCAAGTATTTTAAGAAGTCAGTGATCAGAACATCACCTGACATATGTGATATGTTAGAAAATCCATGCTACTTATTCCCCCTTGTTATTCATTGTTCATCAAACACCTACTCAATTGTTTATTTGCCAGACCAAAAGATGGTCTCAGAGTCCATATGGAGAGTGGTGGAAAAAGAAGACATGATGTGAAGGAGGGAGGGTGCATTGTTAATAAAAGTATTAGTTTATTAGCATAGTATTATGGAAGCTGTGAACACAGAAGTTATTCCTATGATTTTAAATGTTTTGTGAGATTTAATTATCCTTGGAATTAAGTACTTTTAGCTAGAAAATAAAAATGTATATAGAACCTCCAAACAAACGTCAAGAATATTATAAGAACTTTGTGTTAAGTAGGTCAGAAAATAAGAATTATCCATTCTAGAAAAATTTCAAAGACCTAAGAATCGTCATTTCAGCTTGAGTTTATAAACCAGATATGAGATGAAACAGAATTATTTATTGACTACTCTCATTTATACCAAATTGGGCGAATCGGCAAGAACTTTTGAGGTCAAATGATACCAAAATTAGTGGTCTCCTCTATTTTCTGAGGATACTTCAGCTTTATTTCTATAGATTGTTATCTCTTAAAGTGCAAATGAAAATGAATACAAGCAACTGTTACAGGTTCCCTGTAATCAAATTTCTTGCCATCATTGCAAGCTTAGCATCTAAATTTGAACTCAAATTCCCCTACTCTCTGGGGAACTCTCGGAATCTCTCCCATATCCCCCATTTCACTGGGGACATGAGTCTCGGCTATGTTAGCAAGAAATCCAGCAATCATTCTTGCTTCTACTTCTGTTGATTCTTCTTCCTAATGGGTGTAGGGGAGCAGATACCCACACATAAACCATCAAATGTCTTGCTTTATGTTCTCCTAAAAAAAATCTACACTTCTAGTTGCCTCATGCAACATACAAAGCACATTATGATGCAGCTCCAAAACGATGCTGATTATCTTTAGGCATCTCATTCCATATGTTATAAGAATACTTTGAACTATGTTAGTTATAAAACAAACCTGTTTTCCGACTGAAGATCTATGCTGTAATGTATGGAGAGAAAATGGGAACTGTCCAGGCAGCCACTGGTATGTCATTTCTTAGTTTTGGAAGCTGCAGGCCCTATACTTCCTATAAAATCAGATATATTTATACCTCTCAGGTCTCTGAGGAGGTTGAAGAACAGATAGCTAGAGTCTCATAATTAAAATTTGAGTTGTTTAGGAGTCAAGAGAGTGTTATAGATCTAAGAAGATGCTTTTAAAATTGTGTTGCAAGTTAGTATGAATGTTGAGTTAGATATAGAACTTTAAACTCATGGAGATGGTTAGATAGTAGAATGTTAAAGTCATGTGCCAAATACATATGGACTGGACATTGGGAATGTACGCTAAGCCATATAACCCTCATAACTGTGGCCTAATTACCTCTGTTGTTTCGTATTGTATCTATTATCATAAGAGAAAGAGCCATTTGTTGGACTGAAAGGGGAAACTGTAGGGGGAAATAAGATATACCTTAAACTTAAAGAGGGTGGGACTGGAGGGGGAATAGGGAGAGGAGTGCGATTGAGATGTAACTTGAGGAAATAAAAAATAAAGAAAAAAAATAAACCTATTTTCAAATAGTAATATGTAAATTATTTGGGAATAAATGGGAAATACTTGTGAGTTTAAATATTCTGCTTAAAAAGCTACCTGAAATGTTGGTAACATTTTTAACTATACGATTTGGTCTCTCTCAATTGTAGTATTGGTTAAGCCTTTTGATAACGAAAATAGCAATATCATAAATATTCAAGTAGACGTTACGGGCTTTCTCTTCTTAGTTTTTGTTTTGCAAAGTAGTAATGGTTCTAGATATGGTGGGGTCCAGGGAAATTGCTTAATTTCACTTCTAAATAGATGAAGTAATTTCCAAGTAGCATTTGTCCAATTTTTAAACGTTTTTTAATTACCATTTTTAAAAAGATTGATTGATTGATTATGTACATAGTATTCTACCGGTATGTATGCCTGCAGGCCAGAAGAGGGCACCAGATCTCATTATAAATGGTTATAATGTTGTTACTGGAAATTGAACTCAGGACCTCTGGAAGAGCCATCTCTCCAGTCCTTTTTTTTTTTTTTAAACCATTTTTTAACCACTAAAACTTGTTTAAAACAAATTTTCAAACTGCTGATATTTTGACTTGAGATTTTTTTCACATTTTAACATAGAATTTATGCATAAACACTATATACACTAATCAAGAGGAGGGGTTAATTTTTTTCATGTTAATCTTATCATGAAAACATCTGAAGAATAAGAATTTCTAAGATCTTGTTGGTCTTTGTTCTGGCTTTTGAGTTGGCTGCTTTTGTTGGTTAACCAAGAATTAAATGATGTTCATGTTAAATATGTACAAGGTACTAAGATGTTCACTTATCTCCCCAAGGAAGTCAAAACAGTATCAAATATCTGCTACAAGGTAGGGGGAATTCTAATAATTATATTTATTTAACTTTGATTAAACTATCTGAATCTAACTTATATTTAACGATTTGGATATATGTAAACTATGACAAATGTATAAAATCTTTCTATTGTTTTCAGTACAGGGGGTTATAAGTAGTACTAACTTACGAATAAATGGGAAAGAGATATGGAGCTAGCAAGGGGTAAGACTTCATAATTAATGTGCAGTACTTTTATATGAAATCAAATTTATTATTCTCACCTTGGTTAAAAAAAAAATCACCACTGAGGCTTTTGGTAAAACCTGGAAAGTTTTGTTTTGTTTTGGTTTTTGGTTTTTAAAGACAGGGTTTCTCTGTGTCATAGTCCTGGCTGTCCTGGACTCTCTTTGTAGACCAGAACTCACAGAGATCTGTCTGCCTCCCTGAGAGCTGGGAATAAAGTCATGCACCACCACGCCTGGCCTGGAAAGTGCTTTTATGTTTGGCTTTCCCCAGTCCCTTTCTTCTAGTAACATTAAAGGGAAGTTGGTATTAAGAATTTACATACTCGAAACCTGGGCGGTGACCTACACTGAGGCATTTTGAACATGGGGGAAAAAAAGAGCCATAAAAAACAGAGTTATTGGGCACTGTGCAAAAACCGGAAGGGCTAGGGCTAGACACCCCCCCACCCCCGGGAACACTCACAGCTCCCAAGGGACTGTTAAAAGTCCCAGGGTAAGGCTCTTCCCCCATCTCTCGCAGACACAGAAGCCACTAAACCCGGGATTCGGGAACTCCCATTTGGAGAGGCGCCTGGTAAGATTGACCCCAACTTACAGCAGGCAGAATCAGAGGCCACTTGGCGACAGATCGCTGGCCTATTGGGCTCCCCACACCTCAGGTAGAACTTATACCCACTTAAAAAACTTTGCGAGATAGTGGAAGGCTTAGCAAGGAACAAACAGGGGGCTCAGAGGGTGGTCCGCAGCCGCTCGTGAAGCGGAGGGCGGGAGTTTCCGAGAGAGCGCGGGAAGCTGGGAACACAAAGGAGGGAGGGAGGGGCCAAATCCCGCGCACTCAGGGCAGCGCAGCTGGGGAGGGAGCCTGGCTGGCAGGGCCAAATCCCCGCGAACCCACAGCAGGTCAACTGGGGAGAGAGACAGGCATGGGCGGGGCCAGGGATCCGTGCACCCACGGCTGAGCTGCTGGGGCGAGAAGTCCACTCAGGCGGCCGGAGGATCCGGGGCTTGGTGCACCCACGGCCTAGCAGCCAGGGAGGGGGACCCGCGGCTGCGCAGACAGGGAGGGAATCAAGCACAGAGGCCAGGCCTGGGGCGAGAAGCCTAGGGAGAAACCAGAAATCGGGACCATAGCGGTATTATGGAAAATCCAGACATATTAGGTGTGGAGCCAGACCCTGTCAGCCTCCGTGACGACAAACAAAGCCCACAGAATCTGTGCCTGGGCAAACAGGTCCATACCATCAGAACCATTACAGGCTGATAACTCAGAGTGCAACATAGAGAAGTCTGAATTGGGAGCAGTGAAACAATCCCGGTCCATTACTCACAACCTGGGAATAGGCTGCACCAGCTCACAGTGCCTCAGGTGATTAAAACCACAGTGACCCTGAAATCCCCCTGTAAGCAACGACAGATAGCCAAGTAACTCGTCCCCTGCACCAAATCATCCACTGTGGTTCCAAGCACAGAAAACAGATAGCTAAACGCATCCAATGGCCAAGGGTCAAAAAAAAAAAATAGAAATCAAGGAAATATGATTCCAACAAAGCAGAATTATCCTAGCTCATCCAATTCGGATGACCTCACACCAACAGAAACACATGAAAACGTTGACAATTCGGCATTATGGAAAGTGATAGAGTCCCTGCAAGAAGAACTTAAATCTATGAAGGAATTCAAAGAAGCCACAATTCTACAAGTCAAAACAAAGAACAACACCATTAAAGAGCTCCAAGCCAAGGTGACAGAGCTTGAACAGGAAAAGGATAAAGCAATGAAAGATTTTCATACAAAAACAAGCAAGCTGGAGAAGGAAATGTACAAAACGAACAAAACCATACAAGACATGAAAATAGAAATAGAAACAATAAAGAAAACACAGTCAGAGTTAAAAGAGGAAGTGGAGAACCAAGGGAAGAGAACAGGAACTACAGATGTGAGTATCAGCAATAGGATGCAAGAGATGGAAGACAGGATCTCAGGCATGGAAGATTCAGTGGAAGAAATCAGTACAACATCCAAAGAAAATGAGAAGGCTAAAAAATCTCTCACCCACAATATCCAAGAAATCAAGGACTCAATGAAAAGACGGAACCTAAGAATTATAGGTATAGAGGAAAGAGAGGACTCCCGACTCCAAGGTCCAGGAAATATCTTCAACAAAATCATAGAGGAAAACTTCCCAAACCTGAAAAAAGAGATGCCAATAAAAATCCAAGAGGCTTACAGAACACCAAACAGATTAGACCAGAAAAGAAACTCCTCTCGTCACATAATAATTGAAACTCCAAATGTACAGAACAAAGAAAGAATATTAAAAGCTGTAAGAGAAAAAAGTCAAGTCACATACAATGGCAGACCCATCAGAATTACACCTGACTTCTCCTCAGAAACGTTAAAAGCTAGAAGGGCCTGGTCAGATATACTACAAGTCCTGAGAGATCATAGGTGCCCAGCCAGACTACTTTACCCAGCAAAACTCTCTATCAACATAGATGGGGAAAACAAGATATTCCATGACAAAATCAAATTTAAACAATATCTACCCTCAAACCCAGCCCTACAGAAAATCCTAGAAGGAAAATCCCAACCCAGAGAAGAAAACTCCACCCAAGAAAACAAAGGGAATAGAAAACCCCTCAGCAACTAAACCAAAAGAGGCACAGGACCAACACCTATACCAAACTAATGGGATATAACAACCCCAGGTCACTAATATCCATCAACATCAACGGACTCAACTCCCCAATAAAAAGACATAGGTTTACAGAGTGGATCCGCAAGCAAGACCCTTCCTTATGCTGTATACAAGAGACACATCAAACTACGAAAGATAGACACTGCCTCAGAGTAAAGGGCTGGGAAAAGGTTTTGCAAGCAAATGGACCCAGGAAGCAAGCTGGAGTAGCCATCCTAATATCAAACAAAAACAGACTTCCAACTGAAGTTAATGAAGAAAAACAAAGAAGGGCACTATATACTCATTAAAGGGAATATTCATCAAGAGGAAATCTCAATACTGAACATCTATGCCCCAAATACAAAGGCACCTACTTTCATAAAAGAAACACTTCTAAAACTTAAAGCGCACGTTGATCACAACACATTAGTAGTGGGAGACTTCCACACCCCACTCACAACAATGGACAGATCATCAAGACAGAAGACAAACAGAGAAATATTGAGTCTAACAGAGATCATGAAACAAATGGACCTAACAGATATCTACAGAACGTTTCACCCAAACACAAAGGAATACACCTTTTTCTCAGCACCCCACGGAACCTTCTCCAAAATCGACCACATAGTTGGTCACAAGGATAGTCTCAATAGATACAAGAAAATTGAAATAACACCTTGTATCTTATCAGACCACCACGGAATAAAGCTGGTCTTCAACAGCAAAAGAATCAACAGAAAGCCTACACACACATGGAAATTGAACAGCTCCTTACTGGATGATCACTGGGTCAGGGAAGAAATAAAGAAGGAAATCAAAGACTTCTTAAAATCCAACGACAATGAAGACACAACATACCCAAACCTATGGGATACATTGAAAGCTGTGCTACGAGGAAAGTTCATAGCACTAAGTGCTTTCAAAAAGAAAATTGTGACAGCTCATATTAGTGAACTAACAGCTAAGCTGGGTTAATTGGAAAAAAAAGAAACAAACACTCCCAAGAAGAGCAGAAGGCAGGAGATCATCAAACTTAGGGTTGAAATCAACAACTTAGAATCAAAAAGAACTATACAAAGAATCAATGAAACCAAGAGTTGGTTCTTTGAGAAAATCAACAAAATAGACAGACCCCTAGCCAAATTAACTAAAAGGCAAAGGGAAAGAACACAAATCAACAAAATCAGAAATGAAAAGGGAGAAATAACAACAGACATTGAGGAGACCCAGAAAATATTCGGGCATTACTTTAAAAATCTATATTCCACTAAATTTGAAAACCTAAGTGAAATGGACAATTATCTCGATAAATTCCACCTACCAAAACTAAATCAAAATCAGATTAACAGCTTAAACAGCCCAATAACACCCAAAGAAATAGAAACAGTCATTAATAATTTCCCAACCAAAAAAAGCCCAGGACCAGATGGCTTTAGCACGGAATTCTACCGGACCTTCAAAGAGGAACTAACACCATTACTTTTCAAACTCTTCCACCACATAGAAACAGAAAGAACACTGCCAAACTCATTCTATGAGGCCACTGTCATTCTGATTCCTAAACCACACAAAGACCCAACAAAGAAAGAGAACTTCAGACCAATCTCCCTCATGAACATAGATGCAAAAATACTTAATAAAATACTAGGAAACCGAATTCAAGAACACATCAAAAGTATCATACACCATGATCAAATAGGCTTCATCCCTAGAATGCAGGGATGGTTCAATATACGAAAGTCTATCAATGTAATTCACCACATTAACAGGATGAAAGAAAAAAACCACATGATAATCTCGCTAGATGTAGAAAAAGCATTTGACAAAATCCAACACCCCTTCATGCTAAAAGTTCTGGAGAGAACGGGCATACAAGGACCATACCTAGAAATAATAAAGGCAATATACAGCAAGCCAGTAGCCAACATCAAATTAAATGGAGAGAAGCTTGAAGCATTCCCTCTAAACTCAGGGACAAGACAAGGATGTCCACTTTCACCATATCTCTTCAATATAGTACTTGAAGACCTTGATAGAGCAATAAGACAACTAAAGGAGATCAAAGGGATAAAAATTGGAAATGAAGAATTCAAATTATCCCTATTCGCAGATGATATGTTAGTATACATAAGCGACCCCAAAAACTCCACCAAAGAACTCCTACAGCTGATAAACAACTTCAGCAAGGTGGCTGGATACAAAATTAACTCAAAAAAATCAGAAGCCCTTCTTTATACAACAAACAAATATACCGAGAAAGAAATAAGGGAAACAACCCCCTTCACAATAGCCACAAACAACATAAAATACCTGGGGGTAACTCTAACCAAGCATGTAAAGGACCTGTATAACAAGAACTTCAAGCCCCTGAACAAAGAAATGGAAGAGGCCTTTAGAAGATGGAAAGATCTCCCATGCTCATGGATAGGTAAGATCAACATAATAAAAATGGCTATCCTACCAAAAGCAATATATAGATTTAATGTAATTCCTATCAAAATACCAACACAATTCTTTATAGACCTGGAAAAAGCTATTCTCAACTTCATATGGAACAACAAAAAGCCCAGAATAGCTAAATCAATCCTGTACAATGAAAAAACATCTGGAGGTATCACCATCCCAGATTTCAAGCTGTACTACAGAGCAACAGTAATAAAAACAGCATGGTACTGGTATAGAAACAGACCAGTGGATCAATGGACTCAAATTGAAGACCCAAACATGGACCCACACACCTATGGCCAACTAATCTTTGACAAAGAAGCCAAAACCGCACAATGGAAGAAGGACAGCATCTTCAACAAATGGTGCTGGTCCAACTGGATATCCACTTGCAAAAGAATGAAATTAGACCCATACCTATCACCTTGTACCAAACTTCAATCCAAGTGGATAAAAGACCTTAACATAAAGCCGGCCACACTAAATATACTAGTAGAAAAAATAGGAGAAACCCTCGAACTCATTGGCACAGGCGACAACTTCATGAACAGAACACCAACAGTTCAGGACCTGAGATCAACAATCAATAAATGGGACCTCATGAAACTGAAAAGCTTCTGTAAGGCAAAGGACACTGTCCTTCGAACAAAACGGCAACCAACAGACTGGAAGAAAATCTTCACCAACCCCACATCTGATAGAGGGCTATTATCTAAAATCTACAAAGAACTCAAGAAACTAAATGCCAAGAAACCAAATAATCCAATCAAAAAATGGGAGATGGAGCTAAATAGAGAATTCACAAAGGAGGCATCCCTAAGGGCTGAGAGACACCTGAAGAAATGTTCAACATCCTTAATCGTCGGAGAAATGCAACTCAAGACGACCCTGAGATTCCACCTAACACCTGTTAGAATGGCTAAGATAAAGAGCTCAAATGATAGCGCATGCTGGCGAGGGTGTGGAGAAAGGGGAACCCTACTCCATTGCTGGTGGGAGTGCAGGCGTGTGCAACCACTATGGAGGTCTGTCTGGTGATATCTTAGAAATCTAGGAATAACCTTGCCTCAGGACCCAGCCATACCACTTCTGTGTATACACCCAAAGGACCTCTCAGGGAGACATAGGGAAGTCTCCTCATCTATGTTCATAGCAGCCTTATTTGTAATAGCTAGAAATTGGAAACAACCCAGATGTCCCTCAACTGAAGAATGGATTAAAAAATTGTGGTACATCTATACAATGGAATATTACTCAGCTATAAGAAACAATGAAATCATGCAATTTGCAACCAAATGGATGGATCTAGAGAAGCTCATCCTGAGTGAGCTAACCCAGTCTCAGAAGGATGCACATGGCATCTATTCACTTATAGTAGGATTTTAGCTATATCGTACAGGATAGCTGTACTACAACCAACACACCAAAAGGAACATGGACATAAATTTTTTTTTATCTTTTTTTTTTCCTTCTTTTTTTCTTTTTCCTTTTCCCTTCTCTTTTTCCTCTCTTTTTTTGTTGATATTCTTTGTTTTTGTGGGTTTGTGTGTTTGTTGGTCTTTTTTTTTTAGTATTCCCCCAGTAGCAAGGAGACACCTTTCAGTGGCAGTACTGCCTAGTAGGCCCCCAGTGAATGCAGAGGCTCTTGGCCCTAATATGACTCCTGATCTGTGGTGAGAGACTGTTAGGCAGGGACACTCCACCCCAGAGGAACAAGACGGAAGGGTCAGGGGGTAGAGCATGGGAGGGTGGGGCTGGGAAGCGGGAAAAGAGGACAATATGATAAGGATATAACCTGAAGCAACAAATAAATAAATTTATTAACTAAAAAAAAAAAAAAAAGGGGCAGGTGGCAGGGCTGAAACACTATGAATGGAATAGAGTATACAGCTGTCCAGCCTGGTTTTGCAGACCTCCAGGTGTCGAGAAGACGTGGAGCTAATGTAAAATACAAGAGAATTGTGGTGTTGGCCCATACCTTTGACTTCAGAGACGGGGGGAGCACTGTAGAGTTGGTGATCTTATGTATTCTGGAGTCATATGGAGCGGGGTGGTGAGGGTGCATACTCTTGGTCCCACCATTCAAGAAGAGTACACCCTTGGTCCCAGCTCCCAGCACATTGGAGACAGAAATGGGCAGATCCCGGAGCTCAGAGTCAGCCTGATGCAGGGCAAACTCTAAATAGAGAAAGACTTCGATCCAGGAGTGGTGGAACACATCTTTGATCCCTTCAGATGGGAAACACAGGTCTCTGATCCCAATAATTAGAGTTCAGAGACACACACATGGGATTTGGAGGGACCTAGGTTTGGAGGCTACTTACAAAAGGCCTTCTCGATGCAGGCAGATTGTCCTTTGGGATCTCAAAATATATACACTAGAGCTGGTTTAGCTCCAAGGTGACAGAATGATTTCTTCCTTAACCCGGATTGAAAGATAACACTTTGTATGTTGTCGGAAGGCCAAATTTGCTTTAGGAGAAGTACTACCTAGCCCCCCCCCCAAAAAAAAAAGAGGGCAATTGTCCCAGGGTTGGGATTGGGGCAGGGATCTGTTCTTATCTTTCCAGGAGAACCGAAGCGTCCATTAGGGGAGCCCGGGGAAGGCTGGACAGCGGAAACCTCAGCAGAGAGCAGAATCAGGCACCAAGGAGGACGAGTGACCCAGTTGATTCTGCCTGGCAGACTTCCTTAATAGCTGTCTCCATTGGGGGCCTGCAACCACCACGACAATCCAATGTCGTTCAGCTCTACCCAATGCCCTGGCTGGAACCTCAGTGAAGCCTGCAAATCAGCTTCTGCCTACTAACCCCCTAGGTCATCTAAACAGCTGAGAACAGAAGGACTGAAAATAAAAGGACTGTACTAACATTTTTAACCATTTTTTCCATTTGAGTTCCAGCCCCAAACAGGTCTACTATGACCCAAATCAGCAGGAAGTCACTTTAAGAGAGCGACGTCCCATGCCCAGAGGGTGGGGAAGGTGTTTCTCTGCCCTTCTTTTTGGTTATTTGAAGGATAACTGAAAACTCCGATATTTAAGGGAAGAGATTACAAGCTGATAAATGGTCCTGTTTAATGGGTTTTGGAGGTTAGCCCCAGGGACTTCCTACTTTTCCTTTTCTGTGTCCTTCTTCCTCTCCTATGTAGGAGTGCATAGGCTTGAGAAAAATGAGATATAGACATAGCACAGGAAGGTCCAAGAAGAAGGGGCAGATTATTGAATATGCCCTTATACCTTTGTACATTGATACAAAATTAGTAGTTTATTAGGCTAAAGTGGTATTGACCATTGTTTATTGTGCAAAAATAAGATTGTACTGGATTACATCGGTAGTGATCTTTGTATATTGATACAAAATTAAGATTACAGTTGGCCACAATGGTATTGACCCTTGTATATGGACGTAATATTAAGATTGTATTGGGCTACATAGGCATTGATTTTTGTATACTGATACATAATTAAGAGTATATTTAACCACAATTGAATAGATCTTTGTATATTGATACAAAATTAAAGGTAACGCTTCCTAATGGTATCATACCTAGAGATACTTAAAAATAAAATGTGAAGCTCTGGCCTCTTGATACCAACCGTCTAAAATGGTCTAGGATAGTTAAGTAAAACAAACTCCTAGTCATGCAAACATGTCACTTTGTTAGCTGCTATGACAGTCTATCACAGATATTCTCTAAACTACCCAGTAATCAAGTTGTTAAGAGACAAGCAACATTTGCTTATCTAAATACAAGAGATGGATAGGGCATCTTCAAACACCCCAAGAGATCTGCAGAATATGGCATTCAAAGATGTTATCTTAAATTAAGATTTTTTTCTTCTTTTTTTTGTTTTTTTTTTGATATCGAGACATATCAGCACCTGACAGCACCCCCTATTCTACTCCAAGTAGAAGATAAGCATCGAAGAACCTCCACTGTATGATGGTTGAATTAGTGGCAAGCCTATCTCTTGGCATGAAAAAACCCCTTGCACCAACTACAGACAGACTGCTGTCCAAAAAGGACAAAACTTGGTAGCAGGGAAGTCGACAGCCTAACTCTGCCAAGACAGGGTAGGTAAGTCCTTCATAATCCCTGCTCTACAACAAATGTCTGTCAGAGAAACAGGACCCAAAGGCTGAAGACTGATGCAGGAATGTATGGAGAGAAAATGGGAACTGTCCAGGCAGTCATTGGCATGTCCTTTCTTAGTTTTGGAAGCTGCAGGCCCTGCACTTCCTATATAAGCAGATATATTTATCCCTCTCAGGTCTCTGAGGTGGTTGAAGAATAGACAGCTAGAGTCTCATAGTTAAATTTTGAGTTGTTTAGGAATCAAGAGGGTGTTATAGATCTAAGAAGATACTCTTAAAAGTGTGTTGCAAGTTAGTATGAATGTTGAGTCAGATATAGACCTTTAAACACATGGAGATGGTTAGATAGTAGAATGTTAAAGTCAGGGGCCAAATATGTATAAACTGGACATTGGGAAGGTATACTGGGCCATTTAACTCTCATAACTGTGGCATATTTATATCTGTTGTTTTGTATAATACTTACTGTTATAAGAGAAGGAACCATCTGTTGGACTGAAAGGGGAAACTTCTGGGGGGAAGAGGGGGGAAGGGCGGGATAGGGAGGGGTTTGTGACTGAGATGTAACTTGAAGAAAAAAAATAAAGTATTTATAAAAAAAAAAGTCAAAAAAAAAAAAGAATTTACATACTCAAGAGGGACAGATAAATCAGTGGCTCAAGCTTTTGAGATTTCAGTTCTGGAAAATACAACTTTTTAGTTTCAAGAACATATAGATATCAACAAATATTAAATTATTAAGTATACTCTAAGAATAGAAATTATTTTGTTGGGTTAAGAAAGTAATATTGGTATTTCTGTTTTTAAATTATGGATCTTGATGACATTTCACTAACAAAAGAAAAAGAAAATACAACAAACATGAGTGGCTGAAACACACTCATGCTTTTTGGGATCACTCTTCAGGACCTAAAAGTTGGACATTAGAATCTTTTACTTTTTTACTTAGGGGGAAAATTAGGCATTTTGTTTGTTTTTGTCTGGGTTATTTTGAGGAAAATAATGTTTGATTACTATTTGTGAACAGAATGTGAACCTGCTCACTTGGAAGGGCTATTTTAGAAATTGTTTCCATTTCAAGAGTCCAAGTGCAGGTCTCAAAGGAATTTGAAACCCTGTTTCAATCACATATAGGTTTACTTTTGTTACTGATTCTGTTATGTACATTAAAAAATTCAGGAGCTGGAGAGATGGCTCAGGGATTACAAGCACTAGCAGTTCTTTCAAACGACCCTGGTTCAAATCCCAGCACTCACATAGCAGTTCAAAACTGTCTGTAATGGCTGGGGTGTGGTGGCACACGTCTTTAATCCCAGCACTCGGGAGGCAGGGGAAAGCAGATCTCTGTGAGTTCAATGCCAGCCTGGTCTGCAAAGTAAGTCCAGGACAGTTAGACCTATGTTACACAGAGAAATCCTCCCTTGAAAAACCAAATAAATAAATAAATAATAAAAAATAATTAAAAATTTCAAGAAATGTGTGCAGTTTTAAAGGATGATTTTGAGATTTTTCCCCACTAAATCGACCTTAAGAGAAGTCTTTCTAACTCCTTTCCTTCCTGTCAATTTTCAGAACATCTCTAATAATCGAAATAGCTTAAATCCTTAAACATTTCAGGTTCAAAGAAAAAGCTCAATAAAGCCTATAGTAATGCTTATACTGTAAACGGTAAAAATGCCAATTACAGACTAGCTGCACCCAGATGCTATGAGCAACCTCCTTTAAAAGGGAAGGTAATTAAAGCAGTGAAGCCATTCCCCACTTCCGGTAATACTGTCTTAAAACATCAGTAAGAACTTCCAGTGGAAACAGTAGAAAGACAGTTTTCTTTCTGAACCCATAGGAAGGGAGACTCAGTTAAAATATTCGCCAAAAACACAAGTAATCTAGCAACTAAGTTTGGACCATACAGTATACTTATCCCCCTCTGTGAAAACTTAAGGAAAATATAGGCCAATATGGAAACAGCGATTCAAACGCCTCAATTTCAAAGCAATCGTCCATTCCCCTAAACAGCCGTGTAAATTCTGGAGCCCGATAGTGTCTCATTCCTACAGTGCACGGCACTTGGCGATTTCTCAACGAATTCTGGTCAAACTGAACATTGGTAAATCTTTCCCAGGTGTTGTGGGCGTAATGAGAGTCGAGTAAAAGAATCTAGTTCACCCACTAAGGGAGGGCAGTTCTGTTCTGAATCAACCTTTGTAACCCCCATCCTGCCTGGGCCGTGATTTGTGAGTGATCGAGTCCCGGGCGAGCCTGCACCGCTTCCGCTTGTGCAGTCATCTTCTTCCCCTCGCACTAAAACAATACCTTGGCCACCTGCCAAACTTTGAGCAGCAAGCGTTTCTGTTTATGGCCTGGAATTGGGTGTTGCAACAACAGACCAAGGATGCTTGGAACCCTCATGGAGGGTAAAAGGAAGAGAGGAGGCCCTAGCTTTAAAACACTCCTTTCCTCCGCCCCCTCCCTTTTGTCTCAGACACCAAAACAAACGAGCTGATACACGTGTCCCTATGACTCTTGTTTACTATCAAGACTGCGCTGTCCGCGCACCTCTGGGATGTGTAGTTCAGCCAGCTCCTCCCGGCAGTAATTTTCTCAGCTACGGAGCAAGGCTGAGACTACTAACCCACAATCCACTTCGATAGCAAAGTTTGGCTCCGGTCCCCAGAGTCTCGGCAGCAATCCAATCCAAGGCGCTTTCTGCAGTGACTGACAAGCCAACTTCTCCAGTAAACACAACAGAAAAGTCAATACACACCCGCCCACCGAGGCGGACCACGGCACTGCCCAATAGAAAAGCGGAACCTTAGAACGGCAGTTCTTCAGACCAATTAAAGACGAAAGAGGTGAACGAAGGCTCACCCCCCGCGGGCTACAGGGGAGGGGGGGGGAAGACGAAGCTTGAAAGACTTGGTAATGGCGACGGGTTTGGTAAGTAGGAAAGTTTCGGCTGAGAAGTAAACGCGGCGACGGGAATCGCGGCGCTCACCAGGGAGGCGGGCGGCCGTCGGGGATCGAGCAGGCAAGCTGCTGGAGACGCTGTCGCGACCGACGGCCGGCGTCCTGACGGTGTGTGGTCGCTGGCTTTCGGAGGGGTGGGGGCGGGTAAGGGAGGGGCTGGAGCGGCCGGGCCGGGCCGCGGCCGCTGGAGCGGCGACCCTCGGGCTAGCTGGGCGCTGGACTCCCTGCGGCGAGCCCGCCGTCCGGGCCTCCCGCGAGCTCTCCGGAGCTGGACGGCTGCTGTGTCCGGGATCCCCCCGGGGAAAGGGGGTTGCTGGCGGGGCAGGGGCGGGGCCTGGCGTTGCGGAGGGCTCCGGAAAGTTTGGCTCGCCACTCCCAGCTGCGGGGCAGGGGGGCGGATGCGGGCCGCGAGGGCTAGGGGGCCTCCGGTGAGACCAGGCTGCCTCTGGGGCCCGAGCCGGGCGGGGGAGCTCGCGGAGCCGTCGGGCCCGGGGTTCATTGTTACGCAGTTCGAATGAATGGGCTGCGAGGCGCCTGCGCGGTGGTGCTGCGCCAAGGGGGAAAAACAAGCCGGGCGTCCAGGCTCTGGTCACGTGATGCGGGGGGGAGGGGAGGGAGCGGTGAATGGCGAAAGAGGTGGGGGTGGACTTGGCCAGCTCCGGGAGGCGCTGACCCGGCGACAAGGCCCGCGGGCGAGGCCGGGCTCCTCCCTCTTCAGGCAGATTTAAACAAAACAAAAAGGAGTTCGGGCGAAGCCGGGGTTTGGAGCCTCGCTCTAGCACGGTGCACCCTAGAGTTCTCTGTCGGGGACATTTCAGCTGGAATTGGGTGAAAGCACTGATGGGGGCAGGACCCGTTTATTGGCACCTTGTACCTGCTGCTGGGACTCAGGAGGGCTCTAGTGAGCTTCACCTGGGCAGTGGGGTTTCAGGCTGAGTTACGGTTTAAGAATTAAAATGGTTTTAACATTTATAAATAAAGTATCCGAGTACTGCAGCAGCGATCCGGAGCTGTAATTTTGTGTTGGTTCTGCTGTTCCCTCTCTCCCTTTAATCCTCAGCTTTGTCAAACTAAGAGTATTGGGGAAAACTGAGTTACATTCAAAAGAAACTGAGTCAAGTTTTTGCGTTACCTTAGTTTTTGAGCAAGAAATGGTTAAACATTATTTCAACTCGAATAGAAAGTTTCAGAATCTTTTTTTTTTAATCTCATTTTATAGCTCTCAGCTTAGTTTTATAGATCTAGTTGCCTTTTCTTCCTGGGAAAGCCCTTTCTTTGTTCATTTCCCTGAGTTAAATAAAATAGGTGCCTTCTCAGTGTTTTTTATCATACATTTCTCAGTTGTACTTTCATGACCGTGTGTTCCTCCCTTAAACACTATACCATTAAATTGTCTCTACTGTATTCTATCTTTAGATTCTTTATTTCTCGTTGTCCAGTGAAGCAAGCATATGTCGTGAACTTAGGTGCTAGCCCTGAAGGTTCTTGGTCTGTGTACTGGTTGGAAAGTAAAGCTGTCAGTACACTCTTTTACTCACATATCTAAAGTTAACATTAGTAAAACTACGTTTTAAATTTCACACTGTGTACCAAGAAGGGGCAAAGAAATCACACAAACACACAAATACCTTTATATCACATAATTGAGGGAATTTGAAACATTTTAATTGTAACTACCTAAAGTCAGTAATTATGTACTTTCATATTTTGATCTGCATTTACTTTGTACTCATAATCATAATTTATATTACATTTTCATTATGGAAGTTAGAATTTTTTTTCTCAGCTATATCTGATCTGTAACACCAGCACTTGGAAGGCACAAGCTGGAGAATAAATGGATCCTCAGCTGCAGAGTGAGTCCCAGATCAGCCTGGGCTACCTAAGACACCCCCCCACCCCCGTTTTTGAGACAGAGTTTCTCTGTGTTGCCCTGGCTGTCCTGGGATCACTTTATAGACCATGCTGGCCTTGAACTCACAAAGATTCGCCTTCCTCTGCCCTCCAAGTGCTAGGATTAAAAGTGTGAGCCACCACACCAGGACAAAACTCCTTCAAAACAAAACCAAGAGGGGTGGGGAGGAGAGGGGATAAAAATTTCCCCTCTAATATGGTTACTTCAAATATTTTATTTTGGTTTTTGGTGTTTTTTGTTTGTTTGGTTTTTTTTTTTAGACAAATTGCATGGTCTTAATAAGCTACTGTCCTAAAGAGTCTGAAGTCTGTAACCTAGGCTGGCCTTTAGATTGTGGCTGTCCTCCTTCCTTGACTATCACTGAAAATTTAAATTTAATAGAAGTACCATATAGAAGGCTACTATGCTGCCTTTTTGGTTGTTTGGTTGTGGTCCCCCCCCCCTTTTGGACAGGGTATCACTCTGTAGCTCTAGGTGGCCTGTAACACACTAAACAAACCAGTCTGGACTAGAAGTCAGTGTTCCTCCTGCCTTTGCCTCCTGAGTGCTGAGGTTAAGTTTTGCCACCATGTCTGGACCAAAAAAAAAAAAAAAAAATGCTTTCACAGGTTGTTGTAATATGAAAATGTTTAGAAGTATAATCGAGTTTAGGAAAATAGGTTTCTTTCATATAAATTTTAGATGATTTCAACCGTGCCTGACCAAAAAAAGTTGTAATAATATAAAAGTATTCAGGATTATAATTAAGTTTAAGAAAATAGTTTCTTTTATATAAACTTTCGATGATTTTAAGTTTTTAATAAAGTGACTTCTCTAAGATTGATTTATTCAGTGGTGGCCCACTTCTTAAATCCCAGCACTCAGGAGGCAGAGGCAAGTCGATCTCTGTGAGTTCGAGGCTAGCCTGGTCTATAGAGCAAGTCCAGGACAGTCAGGGATACACAGAGAAACCCTGTCTCAAAAAAAAAAAAAAGATTGATTTGTGTGGGTGTGTGCCTTTGTGTCTGTGTCTGTCCCACATGCATGCAGGACCCAAGGAGGCCAGAAGAGGTAGGCAGAGTTACCTGACTGGGACCGGCAGTAACAGACTGTAGTGAGCTGATGTGGCTCTCAGTTGAACCCAGGCCTTTTGAAAGAGTAATGGACCCATCTCTTCAGCCTCCAGTGACTTGCTTTAAGTATTACTTGAATTGACAGTAGTGTTCATGGAAAGTCTTAGGTGTTCCATATTGGTATTTCATGTTGACTGAGCATGACAGTTGTTTACTTTGATGTGATTTGTAATGTCCAGCAAAGGAAGGATGTGAGGTGTATTGTAACTGACAATTCTGAGGAGTGGGTAGGTTTAGCTGTATTGATAAGTAAGGAAACAGGTGTCAGAGGTTGAACTGTCGGGCACAAAGGGGGCTGTGAACGCTAAGTGGTAACTAAGGTACAGTTAGTTGTACAGTTTACCAAACCCACTGTGTGGCTCATCATTCTAATCTTTACCTCAGCGGCAGAAACATTTGTCAAAGAAGTGACATTTAAAATATGTGAAGGTATTCTAAAAGGACTACAGTAAAGCCTTCTGATTACTTTTGATATGGGATGTTGAATTTCATGTTAGTTTTAGTACCTTTTGTAGCATGCAATTGCATAATTCACTTTAAATATTTCACTTCCTCTTGTCAGAGGTCTATATTAATGGTGCATTGCCTTTTCTTCACCTCCTCTTTCAAAACAATTTGAATGAATAGTCTGGATGGTGAACAGAAGTCCTTGAGGATTGAGGAGAGTATAGAAAGAGAGTCCTTCTGGAAGTCGGTAAGGGTCACTGACTAGAAAGGTAGGAATGGAGAAACGAGACAGGCTTTCTCTGTGTACTCTGGCAATCCTGCTGTAAATTACTCTGTAGACCAGGCTGGCCTTAAACTCAGTGATCTGCCTGCCTCAGCCAGCCCCAGTGCTGTGACTAAAAAAGGCATGTGCCACCACCACCCTGCATAGAAACTCCTGAGAGCCAGAGTCTAGCATATAGCATATTTTGAGCTAAATGTTTTTTTTTCTCTTCATTTCTTTTGAAGGGAAATGGTCCCCTTCAGTGGTCAGAGTTTTTTTCCTCAGCTATAAGTTTACAAAGCTGTTTTGAGTAACTAAAACGTGAGGAAGTATGTGGCAGTATTCTGTAGGGAGAGGGAGGCAGGCAAGTGTTTTAAGAACCCAGTTTCTTTGTTGTCCTCTGTTCTCTACTTCCTGAGTCTGTAAGTACTTGCTTCTGAAAGTTTATAACAAAACATTAAATTTTCAGTTTTTGGATGTGGCATTTGAAGTACAAGTAGAGGGGCTGGAGAGATGGCTCAGCAAGTTAAGAGCACTGGTTGTTCTTCCAAAGGAACCAGGTTCAAATCCCAGCACGCACATGGCAGTTTTCAACAGTCGGTAATGACCAGTGTGGTAGTGTCCGCCTTTAATCCCAGCACTAGGAAGGCAGAGGCAGGCTGTGAGTTCTGTGAGTTCAAGGCCACTCAGGTCTACAAAGTGAGTTCTGGGACAGCCATGGCTTTTACACAGAGAAATCATGTCTCAAAAAAACTAAAATAATACATAAATAAATTACAGCTAGAGAATTGAACCTTTGAAAATCGTTGATTTAATGAATTGACACGTACATATTTAAGTTAAATATAAGTCCTGTTGCAAGTTCTAATACCAAAGTAGTGTACAAAATGTGAATGTACAATAGGGTTAGCTCTTCCAGGAGGTGTTTAAGAACTGAGCTTGTTTATCCAAATAGTATCAATTGCTATCATGTATGTAGGATTGTTTTTGAGAAAAGGCTGAAATGGTGTGCCTTTATATTTTCAAAGGTTGTACTTTCCCCAACATGGTACAAGAAGACACAGACCAACAATTTATATATGATTTTTTTTGTATGTGTGTTTTCATGTACTTTATGTTTTAAAAAATTACTGGTCTGTGGGAAATGATCCAATTCAGACCAAATTAAGTTATATAAAGGCAGATTTATTGGATATGAGAGGGGAAGAGAAACAGCATGTGCATGCAGAGAGAGGCTAGAGAGAAGAGAGAGAGAGGTGAGGGGTGGAGGAGGAGGCAGAAAAGAGGAGAACGAGGGGGGAGAGGAAGGGAGAGAGAAATAGAGCAAGAGGGAAAGAGCATGAGAGAGAGAAAGAGGAAGACCCCGAACCCCAAGATGTCTGGATTATATAGGTAGAGACTTGGGGGCAGGGCACACCCAGTAACAGGTTGAAGCTGAGGCATGCTGGGAGAACCTGGGACTCAGGCAGCCTAACACTTTATTCTTCCACTGTCCCTCTGAGATAAGTAGCACTGTAAGTTTGAAGATAAATTACTGGTCCCAGGTTATATAACCAGAAAAGTAAAACGTGAGGCCTTTTCTTCAAGTTTAGACTTTTTTTCAATATAGGAAATAAAAACCCTAAAAATCAACTTTATAGAAAAAAAACAAAACAAAAACTCAAACTATATAAAATAAGTCTTTACTTTAGGAAAACATAAGCCAAAAACCAGACTCTACCATAAGTGGTGGGAAATGCAACAGTATATACTTGGCCTGTTAATTGTAGATAGTTCTGCCTTAAAATTAAAATTAGGGTTTCCCCCACAATTATGTTGTGATGAGATTGGGATTAATAGGGCAAGTGCTGAAATTCTGTGTGAAAGAATTTCTAAGAAGCTAGTATATTGTACATGATGAATGGTAGGGGGAGCACCTGGCTGGGAAGATTTGACAAAGCCAAAGCCCCTGCAGGGGGACAGAAAAGAGACAGCTACAGTCAGGATTCTGTGGACTCAGAACAGCATTGTTAAGACCCACAAGGCCTAACTGAAAATGATGGTGAAGTGGGGTGTTTTTGAGGGGCAGCTGTAGTTGAAATCTAGTTCACAGTGTTTGGAACAGTACAGATGTTTAGAAGGATTTGAGGTGAAGATAGATTGAATTATGTTCTTGAAGCTGCTCACTAGATCTCTAGGATACATTAAAAACTGTTAGTGTTAGCTGTTTCAGAGAACTTGGAAAGAATGACTAGTTCCTGGTGTCTTAGGAGGTACTGAATAAAGAATCTGCATTGTTACTACTCATCACCTTTTAGGAGATCTTGCAAAAGAGTCTGGAAACAGTTGGCTTATAGAAACTGAGGATGAGTGCTCTTTAAAAAAAAAAAAGAAACAGCCCCTGCTTATACTACAGACCCTGTCTGTTCAGGTAATATTTTAATGTGATTTGTACAGATGGAAAGAACTTGTTTGGAGTTTCATTCATGTCAAATCTCAAGATCACAAATTGTAAGTGGTTCCCTGTTGTCTGGTAATTGCTAGTAACAGCAACCATTCCATACTGAAGATGTGTTTTGTTAGGTGTTCGAAACATTTTTCTTTATCACTGAGTTCTTATGACAGCCTATGAAGTATGTACTTTTAATTGTTCCATTTTACCAAAAAGGCAAGACATTATAATAGATTGTTCAGAGCATGTAACCTCTTTACAAGCCTGGTTTATAATTAATCTGATGTCATAGTCCTTGCCCTCGTGTTTCTCTTCCATTTTCTTACCCTAGGATTCAGACTCACTTCACAGCATTAGTATCCATGACTACACAGTACTCAGGGCCACCACACACTTCCAGTGATTCTGGTTTCTCTGTTTGACTGTGCTAGAGCTGACTGCTGATGTTTCTCTTGTCAGGGTCCACTTTTTCCCTGTTGACAGTTAAGCCTGATTGTATACACTGAAACCTGCTCCGCTAAAGCCACCATCCCTTAATCTGGTTGAACTGTTCATTGTTGCACCTAATACGCTACCTTTCATAATATTAATTAAATGAACTTTTTATGATTGGAAAGGAATGTGGTATTGTTGTGCTGAGGACTGAACCCTAGTCAGGTATGGTAGGCAGATGATCTACTATCTTGTTATCTTGTTACATTATTCCAGCTTGCTAACAGTCATTTATTTTTAATCCCAGTAATTTTTAATTCACCACACTTGGATTTTTGATAACAAAGACCTATCAACAAGGCTGGTACAAACAAAGCATTTCCTTAGGAGATGAACTTGAGTATCATTTGTTTTGGGCATACATGTGATTCTTTGTGCTGCCCACTTGAGTGAGAATCATGGTTAAGGTAAATTTGCTGTTTCAAGGCCCAGGTAGAGAGAGGCACAGAAAGCATTCTATATTACTTGAGAAGTCACATTGATGGGAAATTATCATATCCCAACAGTGTTGGTGTAACTGCATGCTAAGACTAATTAGAATGTTGTAGCAATCAGGGAAAAAAAAGTTCACTAGAAAAATTAAGTACCTGAAGTGATAGCTTGCTATATCACACTGTTCCAAGATATATGGATGGTTTGTCAGATTTTCCAGGAAGAAATGGCTTAAACTAGATAGCTGTGTGGTTATCTCCTGCTGACAGCTTTCAGTGACTAGTTATTTAGGACATTTAGAACTCCCACAACATTTCTTTCTTTCTTTTTTTTTTGCTGCACAATCTTGGGCTTAAAAACTTACATTTTAGTTTCTTTTCATTCATCTTAAGGACTACTCAGAGAAAGTAGGGCAAGTTATATAACCATGATTTTGACACTGACTTAGCTACAAGTTCAGTAACTTGGCTCATAAAGTAAAATAGTTGAACTGGAATAAAAAGTGTCATTTTCTCCTATCTAAGCTTCCTTCTACCACATTGTACTGTGTCTTACAGTTGATAGTGAGTAAGTCTCTAAAACAGCACTGGGGCAAGGGTCATTTGTTACGTGCATATACCAAGGAGTGCTGGGGGTCACAGGGTAACTTCTTGGAATGGTGGTCTCCTTTCACTGTGCCTTTCAGGAATCTAATTAATTTGAGGGAAAGAATTATAGATTGTTGAAAAATCAGGATTTGTTGTGTGTTTCTTAGAATTTTTTTTTTTTAATTAAATTTGGAGTAAGCCTGAGAAGTCAGGAAGTGTTCCTGCGCTGTCACTAATGATAGTGTGCTAACTAGACGCTGAGAGTGTGACAGGGACAGTCACTTTAGGACTTTGCTGAGATGTGCTGCCCTCTCCTTTGTGATAACTCAGCCAAGGCTTTCACAGAGAATCTCTATAAAGGAAGTTAGCTAGCAATTAAAGCTGAAATATTTTTCTCCAATGTGATTGAAAAATACGAGTTTCTGTCTCTGACAAAGGGAATTTTTAGTGGTACTGATGTGATTTGAAGGTAGTTTTAGAAATTGTTCAGCTAAATTTGCTACATTTTTTAAATGCATCTTTCTGGGAATAACAGTCAATATAGAATCAATGTAGAATTGTTTTCTCCCTCCCTTTTCTTTTTGGAGACAAGGCCTCTCTGTAGCCCTGACTCTTAAGGAACTCTCTCTCTGTAGACCAGGCTGGCCTTGAACTCAGAGATCTGCTTGCATCAGCTGTCAGCCTTCCTTGGTGCTGAGACACAAGGTGTGTGCTACTACACCTGGCTTAGAATGACATATATCTTTTTTATCATGGCTAGGTCCCAAATCTCCTGAAGAAAACTGAACATTTTATTTTTTATGAGAAGTGTAATATAATTCAGCCATTGAAAAACTAAAAAACTCTTAAATGCTCACAGACAATATAATTTTAAGTATGTTAAAATTGCTCACTTTCAGAATATGAGGAAGCAAAGTATTGAACGATAAATGAAAATACTTTAAAAAGTGGAGAATTGGATTTATTCCTCTGTTTTGTCTTGTTTTCTTAAAAAAAAAAAAAAAAAAAAAACAGGGTTTCACTAGGTATACCTGGTTGGCCTGGAATTAGCTATGTAGACCATGCTGACCTTGAACTCAAGAAATCTGCCTGCCTTTGCCCATTGAGTTCTGGAATTAAAAGTGTGTACCACCACTCCCAAATCCTTTAATCTTTTTACTTAAGGACAGTTGGTTCAACTCAATTTTCTTTTGATTTGGACACATCTGAAATGTTAGTATTTGCATCTGAAAAGAGTTACTAGTCAGAAAAATGAAAACATGTATGATTCTGCTGTTACTGTTAAGGAGAAAAGATTGTGAATTATCAGTGTTAATCCTTTGAGATTTTTGTATAATTCAGTTTGAGTTCACAGTTGTGGAGTTGTCCTGGAGGAGTTGAGCAAAATAAAGTGGCATTGTATGATTAAGTTGAAATGCAGCATAATGCTGTCTCTCTGACTGACTTCATATTTATACTGTCCAAATCACATGGCTTTGTCTTTCTTTCATTTCAAGTCGGAGCACCATAACATGGTGTGGGAAGTGAAGACGAATCAGATGCCTAATGCAGTCCAGAAACTCCTGCTGGTAATGGACAAGAGAGCTTCAGGGATGAATGACTCGCTGGAGCTGCTGCAGTGTAATGAGAATTTGCCGTCCTCTCCAGGGTACAACTCCTGTGATGAGCACATGGAGCTTGGTAAACAAAATGAAAAGTTATTTAAGAACTTCAGTACAATTCAGATTAATTACCATATTTAATCAGCTTCTCTACCTGCTCTACCTAAAAAAGTCTGTGAAGAGCTTGTGTAAAGGGCTGTGAACATTCTCTTCTTTGTGCTTTCCTTTTCTGTGTGTGCGCATGTATGGATGTGGCACACGGGCCCCAATGTGTGTGCTGTGAAGGCCAGGCCTCTAGGTCAGTGTCTTCCTGTCACTTTCTACCTTCCTTCCGGTTCACTCAGGGACCTTATTCGCTCACCAGCTGGGCTAGACTGGCTAGCCAGCAAGAGCCTCCAGTGCTCTTATCTCACTACTCCAGGTCCCTTCAGTTACAGACTGGTCCTGTCCTGCTATCTAGCTTTTTGTGGATAGTAAAGCTCCAAACTTGGGTCCTCATGCTATTCAACAAGCCCAGTGAGCCATCCCCCTAGCCTTATGGAAGAGGAGGTCCCTCCTTCTAAAATACAACTGAAGACAGTGTGAGCTACTTAGGTACTCAGAGATTTTAAATTTGTTGGAGTAGATTTATTTTGTGTTCCATGATCAAACTATTACATACTTTGTTTTGAAAACCCTGCCTTGTCACTTTATTCCTTCCTAGTTGAGCTCTCCTTGGTTGGTCTGTTGGTCTGAAACAGAAATGATAATGACCATGAAGTTTGAGGAGCAGACATTTGTAGTGATTATTCCTGAGGAGCTGCTCCAGAGAGATATTTATAGAATGTCTAGGTTTGTTGAGTAATGGTTTTAAATTGGATTGCTTGTAGGACTGTTGTTCTAGAGTAGAGTTAGTGAGCACCTTTGGCTTGCTGCTCAGCTTTTCACCATGCCTTGTCTTCATGTGATATGTAGTGCCTTGAATGTTTATAGAAACTGAGAGGGTATGGCATGTGACTACCTTGGCTTTACAAGTGATGATGTTACTGTAATGCTTGGGAAATTGAGGTTCTAAAGGTCTCAGGTCACACTGTATAACTTCAAATGCCACATATTTTCTGGATCCTAATAGTTTTTGAGTAGTGGGTTGCTATTGATCAAGGAACAGTGTTTTTGGCAATGGTTGATTGCCCATCATTATATCACGTGTCCAGAGGAAGTCAGGCCAGGGAGCTTGCCCCACCTATCTGCGGCTTCATTTAAAAGGTAATTTTTCTGAATCTGAAAAACAGAAAGAAACTTTTCATAATAAAGAAATGGTGCATTTCAAGGCAGGATGTTGACAGTGGGGTAAGGTAAATAGTTAAAGCAGCCTGAAGATTGTCAGTTGGAATTATCATTTGATGTTCTTTACACCTCCTTTTTTCAATGAAATGAACACTATATAGTCAGTGTTAAGATGAATGCATAACCTGAGTTAACTGCTTTTAACTAAGATACTTTAGTTTTAGAGGTCTGTTCTGGAATAGTTGCCTGAATATAGACCTTTATGAGGATACTTAGTTGAGTAGGAGAGGTTTTTGAGGATTTTTTTTTTCTATTGTGGTATTGGGCACTTTTTGGTATCCATTGTTGTATGGAAAGAAAGCATTATAGACCAATGTCATTAAAAACATAGGTACCATGTGGCCACTACCACATAACATAAAGCAAGATAATTAGTGTTCATAGAGGGATAATTCAGAACATTTGTTATTCTAGAACATATAATTGAAAAGATTATTTGAGATTAGATTCTACTTTTTCAGTAGAGGATCCTGGTAATTTTTTTTGGTGCCTACAGAACCAGACGAGGATATGAGATACTTTTAGACTGGAATATAGGCAGCTCTTCTCCTATGTGTGGATGCTTGGAATTGAATCTGGGTCCTCTGGAAGAACAGCAAGTTCTCTTAACTGCTGAACTACCTCTCTAGCCCCTAGAATTTTTTCCTGACTTGCATATTTAAGGGACCTTGCAGATCTGTAGAGTGCATGTGCATGTGTGTGTACACGCCAGGGCTTTTCTGAGGGGATTTCTGCTGCTTTTGTTTGTTTGTTTGGGTTTTTATTTTGTTTTTTTTTTTTTGTATATTGATGTTTTTGAGACAGGGTCTCTATTATGTAGCTCTGATTGTCCTGGAATTCACTGTGTAGACCAGGCTGGACTGGAACCAAGAGATCTACCTGCCTGTGCCTCCTGAGTGCTGGGATTAAAAGAGTGTGTTAACTTGCCTGGCTGTTGTTTATTTTTAAAAGGCCCTATGAGATCTCCTTCCACCCCCATCTTTTTTTTTTTTTTAATACTTTATTTTTTTTTTCTTCAAGTTACATCTCAGTCACAAACCCTTCCCTATTCCCCCTTCCTATCCCGCCCTTCCACCCTCTTCCCCCCAGAAGTTTCCCCTTTCAGTCCAACAGATGGTTCCTTCTCTTATAACAGTAAATACTATACAAAACAACAGATATAAATATGCCACATTTATGAGAGTTAAGTGGCCCAGTATACCTTCCCAATGTCCAGTTTATACATATTTGGCCCCTGACTTTAACATTCTACTATCTAACCATCTCCATGAGTTTAAAGGTCTGTATCTGACTCAACATTCATACTAACTTGCAACACACTTTTAAGAGTATCTTCTTAGATCTATAACACCCTCTTGATTCCTAAACAACTCAAAATTTAACTATGAGACTCTAGCTGTCTATTCTTCAACCACCTCAGAGACCCGAGAGGTCCACCCCCATCTTTTTTTTTTTTTTGGTTTTTTCGAGACAGGGTCTCTCTGTGTGTCCTTGGCTGTCCTGGACTCACTTTGTAGACCAGGCTGGCCTCGAACTCACAGTGATCCGCCTGCCTCTGCCTCCCAAGTGCTGGGATTAAAGGCGTGCGCCACCACCGCCCGGCTATCCACCCTCATCTTTTAAAAAATTTCATCATATGGGGTAGTTTAGTTTCTTACTTAGGTTTTCTCTAGAAGAACTAGGTTCTCTGATCTACCTTTGGGGTTAATGCACTGGGGAAAAATAGCAATTAATATAACTGAATTGGGAATTCCCCTTAAGCTGTTTTGCTCTAGGGTCTCACTGTGTTCCTCAGGCTGGTGTTGAACTTAACCACAATCTTTCTCAGCTTCCTAGATGTTGGTTTTACAGTCCTGCATCCAACAGATCCAGCTAAATAAAAAACTGAAAAAAGATTTATAGCTGTATTCCATTTGTTCATTTGTTGTTTTGAGTCAAGGTCACTGTACAAACTTGAGAGTCCCATCAGACTCAACCTCCTAGACATTGGCATTTTAAGCTTGTATCACCGTACCCATCTCACCAAAATAACTTAGAATCGTGTTAATTAGTACTACCTAAAACTTGATAGTAAGCTCTCTGGTCTCATGCTTAGGAGTTGATTTCAGTATTACAGTTACTTCTTTTTAACAGGTCAGTAAAGTTTATACATAACACACACACACATTAAATGCCCCTTTCTTCATTAGTCTGTTAATGTAGGAACATATCACTAGTATATAGATCATTCCCAGATGAGTTATAGAAAACACTGAACCTTGCTTTTTCAGGCTCTGCCCTCTTGTGGTAATTGTATTGTTCAGGCAGTGAACCATTGCTGTTTTGTTATCTGTTGAATTTATTTTTCCCTGAGGCTCCCTAGATCCATATATACAGGTCTTTTTTAAGTTGAAAATTGTTTCTGTGAAGAAATCACTGAATTTAATTTTGAATTTATTTTTCCTTGAAAGTTAAAGTTTTGTATTCATAACTGAAGTTATTGTATTACGCATCATGATAATATTTAAAAAAAAATGTTGTGCTTCTTTCCAGATGACCTTCCTGAACTTCAGGCTGTTCAAAGTGATCCTACCCAACCTGCCATATACCAGCTAAGTTCAGATGTGTCTCATCAGGAATACCCAAGACCATCTTGGAGCCAGAGTACCTCAGACAGACCAGAAAATACTCACCGTGAAGATGAGGTGGACTGGCTAACAGAATTAGCCAATATTGCAACTAGTCCACAGAGTCCACTTATGCAGTGCTCGTTTTATAACAGGTAGGAACATTAATTGTGTTTTCACTTCAAACTTGTGTCATTAGGCCTGGCAAGACAGCTCACTGGGTAACCCTTGCCACCAAGCCTGAAAGAGCACACCTGCATACTGTCCTCTGGTTTCAGGCATGCCACAGTGCTTGTGTCTGTTCACACACAAATAAAAAGGAAACTTGAATTTAATTTCAAAAATCTATTGTTTTAGAACCTCCCAATTGTACAAGAATGGTATTAGCTATTTCTTCTTCTTTTTTTGGTTTTTCGAGACAGGGTTTCTCTGTGTAGCCCTGGCTGTCCTAGACTCATTCTATTGACCAAGCTGGCCTCAAACTCATGGAGATCTTCCTGCTTCTACCTCCTTAGTGCTGGGATTAAAGATGTGCACCACCACGCCCATCAGTATTAGCTACTGTTATGGCTGGTTAATATTAATCAGTAGAATGGTCAAAGATAATTCTATTGTTCAGAATCAGATAGCAGTGCTATGAGAAGAAATAGCATAAGAATATTTGTGTTTAAAAGTAAAAAAAAAATTAGTCTAAGGAATACATTTTTATAAGTTTCTATTTTTAGAAATAAAAATTTTTGAAGAACCATAGTTAGTAATAAATACTGTATTTCAAACTTTTATCAACTGTACATTTGATTCATCGTGTTCTCTCTTTACTTTTCCATGGTGTGTGTAACCTTTGTAAGGCTTGCTCATCTTAAAGGGCTGGAGATGGCTCTCAGTAGTTAAGAGCACTTGTTTTTGTGGAGGACCCAGGTTTGATCCCAGCACCACATGGCAGTTTACACCCTGGCTTCTGTTACCTCCAGTTCCAGGGGATCTGATGCCCTCTTCTGACTGCCTTGGGCACCAGGCATGCAAGCAAAATACCCATACACAGAACAGACAAATCTGAAAGTCAAAACAATTTTAAAAATTTAAAGTAGACTCTGAGTAATAAAAATGACTTCATATATCTAGACCAAAGTTCAAAAAAAAAAAATGTTAACTATGTTAGTTACTGAAGGCTGGGTGCCTGAAGTGTTCTGTAGTACTAGCTATGGAGGGAGGATCTGGGTGTGCTCTTGGGATCCCTGTGTACTTGAAAGAGCACTGCCCAAGAGGCATTACCAAGGGAAGGAAGGAAGGAAGGGTGATCCTTGTGGGAAGGTGGCTGGACTATCTGTATGTTAGTGTGTAGTTGCTTTTTCAACAAGTTCTTTATCAGAACACAAGACAAAGGATCTCCTTACAAGAAATGCAACCAGGTTGTTTTCTGTTAGTACTTTACTTAAGGCAGTTCATGTCTGCTCAGTGATACATAGCTGGACAGTTAGCGTTGTTCTAGTTGCTGACTGTAAGAAATGGATAGGTATTTCCTTCATGGTAATATGCACATTTACCTGTTTTGGGATGAAAGAGAAGGGAATCAGGTGTAGTGTACATGCCTGTAGACCCTGACCTTCGGTCGGGAAAATCCTTAGTTCCTAGCCAGTTTGAATTTTTAAAAGTTTAAGAAAATGTGATGAATCTATGATAAGAGAACTTTAGTAAGTTTGTATGTGAGAAGGGTTAATGGTAAGTTTAAGAGACAGCTTGTTATTGTAATGAAGTCTTGCTGTCTTAACTAGTGTTTTTCCATAGTTGTCTCATGTGTAACAGTATTGACATGTTTTTATCAAGATAAAAGATATTAAGGACCTATACTGTATAGTAAAAACTGCTGCTTTATTTTAGATCATCTCCTGTACACATCATAGCTACTAGCAAAAGTTTACATTCCTATGCACGCCCACCACCAGTGTCCTCTTCTTCAAAGAGCGGGCCAACCTTCCCTCATGACCACTGGAAGGAAGAAACATCAGTAAGGCATGAAAGGGTGAGTTTATTTATGAGGTTAAACTTCTACAGAGTTTATATAATGATTGACAAACATTACCTTTCACCCATCTAAGAAATTCTTCTGGAGAACATACAGATGAACAAAATATATCATTGTTCACTAATTATGTGCATTTGAATTTATATTTACTTCTATTTTTAAGAAAGTTTGTTACAAACGAAACTATTTAAATAAAACTTAATAGTTTTAAGCTTGCTTAAGTTTATTTTCCTTAAGTTATTTGAAAGCTTTAGTTAAAAGTAGGTATTAAGAGATCTTTAAAAAATAACAAAATAGAACTTTCTGTTTCTCTGTAGGCCAACAGTGAGTCAGAATCAGGCATTTTCTGCATGTCCTCCCTGTCGGATGATGATGATCTGGGCTGGTGCAATTCCTGGCCATCAACCATTTGGCACTGCTTTTTGAAAGGTAAAGAAATACTTTATTGTTTTGCAGCTGCTTAGGGCAGCACACTAATCATGTGATCTGATACCTTCTTTCTAATTCAACCTTAGGCACACGGCTGTGCTTCCATAAGGAAAGCAATAAGGAATGGCAAGATGTTGAAGACTTTGCTAGAGCCGCAGGCTGTGATAATGAGGAAGAGATCCAAATGGGCACTCACAAGGTTCATTGAAAATCCTTCTAAAGAATTTCAAAAGGGTCAAACTTGAGAGTTAATCTACAGCAACCCTCTGCTCACATTCCTATTTAAATGGCACCTTCACTCTGGTAGGGAGTATGAGCGCTCATGGCCTAGTGAAGTGGATGGAACCGTGACTGGAGCATTTTCCAGTTATGCTTCTAAGATGGGCGGTCTCGGTGTTGCTTAGCAATTTTATGCATTAAATGCTCTTGTTCTGGAAAGCTAAACTGGGATTATACACAAATAGTAAACTAATCAAAGCCTTAAGTTCTCTGCTGTATAATGCAGTTAATTTCTTCTGTGGTTAATTGTAGGTTTGTTGCTTTTTAAATGACCTCAGCAAACTCCCATTTTTCTCAATTGATAAATAAAAACAGTAGTGAATAACATTAGGATAAATAGTAACATAGGATAAAACACTCAATTTCTTCATCTCTATTGTAGGCTGAATGAATGAATGAATGAAAAATACATAAATAAATAAAAATGGGAGAATATAAAATACCAATTGAAAATTCCTTCTTGGAGGCTGTGTCCTGTTGAATTTCTAGAGAAATAGTCTTAATTAATTTGGCTGTGGCTTTTGTTTGTTTGTTTTATGAATCAGGGTTTCTCTGTGTATCAGCCCTGGCTGTCCTGGACTCACTTTGTAGACCAGGCTGGCCTTGAACTCACACAGATCCACCTGCCTCTGCCTCCCGAGTGCTGGGACTAAAGGCGAGCATCACCATGCTCAGCACTTTGGCTGTCTTGAGTATAGTGTCTTCATCTTGATGTTATTCTTCACTTAGTAAAGTGTGTAGTCTGACTTTGTCTTCTCTTTGTAGTTTGAAATCTCTATTTGCTCCATTGGATTAGTTCCTAACTTCCTGACATTGTCTTCTTTTAGTTTGTACAGCACCCATACCCCCATTCTCAGTCTTTTGACTGTGGCTGGCAGTGTAAGTGTTCTTCCTCCTCACAGCTCATCTGACTGGAGCACTAGCAGCACCTACGCATCTTGGTTGTAGAAAGCACTCTGAACTCAGTCTATACTCAGCAAATCTTATGTGACTGACTTTAATAACCTGGGCCTTGGCTTCCTGATATATTATGTGAGATCGATTAAACTCTTACATAGCTTTAAGAAATACAAAACTAAATTACTATTTTTTTAACATTTATTTATTACTTCAAGTCACATCTCTATCACAGTCCCCTCCTTCCACCCTCCTTGGTTCCATACTCCCATCCTCTCCTCCGTCTCCCATCTGTCCTATTCCTCTGGTGTAGGGTGCCCCTACATATCATCCCCCCTCAGTTCAGCACTCACATGAGGGCTAAGAGCTTCCTCTTGCACGGGGGGCCTACATGGCAACTCTACTAGGACAAAGTGCCCCACTAACAGGTAACAAAGTCTATGTTCCTGTTCCTTTCAGTCTGTTGTTTATAGGATAGTTATCCTGTACTATATGACTAAAATCCAGTTATAAGTGAATAGATGCCATGTACATCTTTCTGGGTCTGGGTTAGCTTACTCATGATGAACTTTTCTAGTTCTATCCATTTGGCAGCAAATTGCATGATTTCCTTGTTTCTGATAGCTGAGTAGGATTCCATTGTATGAATGTACCACAGTTTTGGTTTTTTTTTTAATCCATTTTTCGGTTGAGGGACATCTGGGTTGTTTCCAGTTTCTAGCTATTACAAATAAAGCTGCTATAAACATAGATGTGGATATGTTCTTGTGGTTTGGTGAGGAGTCTTGAATATATGCCCAGGAATGGAATGGTGGGTCTTGAGGTGGAGCTATTCCAAGTTTCCTAAGATATCACCAGACTGATTTCCATAGTGGTTGTACAAGCTTGCACTCCCACCAGCAATGGAGGAGTGTTCCCCTTTCTCCACATCATCACCAGTATGTGCTGTCATTTGAGTTTTTGATCATAGTCACTAAAGGGAATATACAGCAAGCCAGTAGCCAACATCAAATTAAATGGAGAGAAACTTAAGGTATTTCCTCTAAAATCAGGGACAAGTCACGGATGCCCACTCTCCCCTTATCTCTTCAACACAGTACTTGAAGTTCTAGCTAAAGCAATGACAGCTAAAGGAGATCAAGGGGATCCAGTTTGGAAAGACTAAATTTTCAAAGATTTATTTATTAATTACTTTGTTTTCATTGGTATTTTGCCTGCATGTATGTCTGTGAAAGTGTTGGATCCCCTAGAACTGGAGTTACAGACAGTTTTGAGCTGCTGTATGGCTGCTGGGACTTGAGCCCAGGTCCTCTGGAAAGTAGCCAGTGCTCTTAACCACAGAGCCATCTCTCTAGCCCTAGAAGACTTAATTTTGAGTGTTTGTTAACGTGACCCTCAGCTTTCCAAATACATGTTAGACATCACTAATGAGTAGTGATCAATTTTTCACACTCATCTTAGCATGACTTGGCTATATGTATCTTTTTAAACTTCCACCTATTCCTTTAGATATTCTTGATGACCAGATTCAAAACCACAAATTGTCTTTCATTATGTTCCCTTTCATCCCTTTATGTTCAGTTTACCATTTCCATTAGGATTTTCAACATTTTTTTCTCTCAAACATTGTTTATTCACTAATATAAAAGTGGGTGCTGTAGCTGGCCATGACCATATTTATTTTCCTGTGAATGCAAAGGTAATTTTGTTTATGGCTTACAATCCCACCAACCTGGCATGTACTACTCAATAAATATCCACTGAATTTAAACTTCACCTGGTTCTTCTATCATTAATTGTGGACTCAAGACATACAGTAGTTATCACCTAACCTCAAATAATTAAAATATAGGGGCCAGAGATGGCTCAGAGTGCTTGCTGCTTTTGCAGAGTACCTGTATATAATAGACCCTAGGCTTGTACACAAGCACACATTCAAATAAATTTTTGAAAAAATAATAAAGTGTTAGTCCCCTTCTGCATCATCATAAAATTGACAACCACATAAATAAAAAATACTTCCACTGAATTCCTAACACCTTGTGAGTGAAATTTGATTACTTTGCCTGTCTCTCCCTCTACTAACTGGCCTGTTTTTAGCCTTATTTACTTAAGTCTAAACTTACCTTTTTTTTTTTTAAGCAAATACTTAGAACTACTTGAAGTCATTAAATACAACTGTTCTTCGTCCAGACATTTTCTTCTCTTTCTAAATTTTATCTTTTCCATCTGACTTCAAATGAAATTGAAAGTCCTCCTTAATCTATCTCAGAGCTAGTATCTTTGTTTATTAAACTTCATATTGTTTATATTTGGGTTAAAATGCTTATCCCAATCTGCCATATATCCTGTGGCCATTTATATGTGTGCATTTCTTTGCTACTTGGTTTGAAAGTACTTTAAAGCTAGAGATACTAAATCTTACCTTTTCCAATCAAGAGATATATTGGGATTTCACTGTGTGTTGAATTAACATTTCCAATTTATTTAGTCCATGCATGTGCTTTCAGGGCTATGGTTCTGATGGTCTAAAGTTGTTATCCCATGAAGAGAGTGTGTCATTTGGTGAGTCTGTACTGAAGTTGACATTTGATCCTGGTACAGTAGAAGATGGCTTGCTTACTGTAGAATGTAAGCTGGACCACCCTTTCTATGTTAAAAATAAAGGTAGGGCTTTAATTGACTTTATACAAACTTTACTATTATTTTCATGTGTGTGCATGTTTTGCCTATGTGGATATCAGATCCCTTGGTACTAGAGTTAACAGATGGTTGTGAGCTGGCAAGTAAACCCCATATCTCTGAAAGACCAGCCAGTGCTCTTAACTGCTGAGCTATCATTATCCTTGAGTTTATAAAAACTTTAGAGAAAGTTTCCTACATCTGTGGTGTTTTGTGGCTTTAATGATTAAGAAAAAAAATTGAAAATTTATTTCAAACTGAATAAAATTAACAGTAGGAACTGTTTTTAATTATATTTAATAGTGTCTAATTATCTTAGCCATAATCAGATAAAAATGTCCCTGTGTGTATGAGAAATTTCATTCCTGTAGCATACTGTAAGCTTGCAGGTATAATGTGCGACATGGTGTACTCAGTAGTCACATTTTTGTTTGTATTTACCAATTAGGCTATAAAACTAGAGTTGATCTTTAGAACTTTATTACAGAAATATCAAGTTAAGCATAATTTAGTAATTCATAGGCTGTTTCATAGTTTATCACTTAACTATTTTTGCAGATGGATAGAAGTAGTGACTAATAGAAATTTATAAATAAAATGCTAAATTAAACTAGTTTAGGGGGCTTTTCCATAGCTGAAACAAAATACTTTAGTAATT
Source organism: Lophiomys imhausi (assembly GCA_907164525.1). Taxonomy (NCBI): domain Eukaryota; kingdom Metazoa; phylum Chordata; class Mammalia; order Rodentia; family Muridae; genus Lophiomys; species Lophiomys imhausi. The sequence goes on from CAJQZJ010011617.1 coordinate 810,054, forward strand.
GTTTTATTTCAAAGTCAGAGAATTGACATGCTAGATTTAAGCAGTCCTTGTTCTTTTTAACATGTGTTTTCTAATTAGGTGCTTTGTGTCATTTATCACTCTTTATCTATTGTTCAACTCTAGGCTGGTCATCATTTTATCCAAGCTTGACTGTGGTACAACATGGCATTCCATGTTGTGAAATTCATATTGGTGACGTATGTCTACCTCCTGGACACCCTGATGCCATTAATTTCGATGATTCAGGTGTTTTTGATACATTTAAAAGGTAATAGTACATTTCTTTCCTGTTAAAGTTTATTCTCTAGTGATTGTTGAGTCATAATTGAAGCTAAATTTTAAAGGTTTTAAGAATTTAAGAAGGGCTGGGAAAATGGCTCAACAGTTAAAACCACTTGCTGTTCAAGCATGCCTATCCCCAGAATCCTTTGATTGCTAGGTGGGTGTAGTGATCTTCCTATGATTCTGGGAACGAGAAGGCTGAGAAGCAAGCTGGTCAGCTCTAGGTCCAGTTGAGAGATGCCATCTCACCGAATACAATCGAGAGCAACTGAGAAAGACTTATGACCACTGAGCCACCATGATACCTCAAGAAGTAAATTCTTGTAGATGAGTATAAAATTTGTAAATAACTTTGTAACAGGATTGATCAAGGCAGCAAACAGACCATATTAGCATTGCTAAACTGGGTTTTACTAGGCAGGCTCATGAGACACAAATGCACTTATATGTTCATGTGCACAGTTTATTATGGCAAAAGGATATAAGCACAGTCAGGAGAGGGGAAACCAAGAAACAGTAAAAGGTCAGGCTTTTTGGAGTCCTCACTCAGTATATCACCAGCTTCCAGAAATAAATAATACAAACATGAAATGTTTTTGCCAGAGAAGTATGATAGACTCTTAGGGTAGGGTTTTTATTGAGAGTCTGGCCAAAGAAGATTCTCTTCCTGTTATGTACCCAATTTCGTTTAAAAACGAGACCATGTGCTCATAGTTCAGTCTCAGTAAGTTAGAAGTTGCTGGAATGAAATTCAAGTTGCCCATGCCAGTCAAGGGCCAGTACTGTGAATAAGGCTTTGAAAATACAGTAGATGGGCCTATAATGTCCTTTTACACACAAAACCCCAATGTTAAGTTATTAAATCTAAGAGTGATTTCTCTGGGGTAATAAATATGCAATGTTAGTAGTGTTAGACTCATTTTAGGTTATGAGTTCTTAATATAATTTAGTAACTACATTATAGTTACTAGTTTTATGGTTTACAGCTTACGTTTAATACACTAGGTATTACGTGGTGTAAAAATTTTTTTAAAGCAAAAAGAGAAATTTGGCTGCCTTATGTCTTGTTTTTTAAGATAGCAAGTTTTGATTTCCTACTCTTAGTGTTGCGGTTGCATTGTGGGCACAGGTTAGTTCATCCAGAAGACCTTTGCCAATAGTCTCACGTACTGTGAGTGACTCCTTGTCTGCATGACTTAGTTTTTCCAAAGTCACATTACTAGTGAGTGGACATGATGAGATGTGAACCCTATTACAACTGTACATCACACACTGCACAGTTAATGTAAGATGTAAATACTTTTGGTGTGCCTCTTTGCTTCCAGACTAGTGAAGGAAGTGCATTGGTAGGTATGACGTGTGCTATTTGTTATTTGTGACTGACAGATCTCGGGCCTCTAGGAGCATGCGCTCTACAGCCGGACTGTCTTGCTTCACATCCTGACTGTGCACTAGGCTAGCTGTGGAAGTTTGGTAAAGTTATCTTACTGCTGTAGTGTTTATTTTTTTCTTTACCCATAAAACAAAGATAATAATTTAAATAGTGATTAATTTTTAAAAAGACTAAATGAATTAATACACTGACTCGAATAATAGGCTCTCTATTATTGTAGAGTTTGCCTTTAAGAGTAATGATGAAGGGAGTGGAGAGATAGATGGGTCAGTGGTTAAGAGCACTTCTGGAGGACCCAAGTTGTGTTCCAACCACCCATATCAGGCAGCTCACAACTGTCTGTAGCTCCAGCCCCAGATTGCCTCTTGCCTCCACATGCATCTGTATGTGTACACACCAGATACACCTAGTTAAAAGTAATAAAACTAAATCTTTAAAAGAAGGGAGTAATTAAACACAGAAGGTGTTTGAAGAATAACATGCACCAAGATTGAAGGTGGTTCCATGGTGAGAACAAGTACTTACAAAGAGGGTATAGCAAAACAGTAAAGCTAAGACACTCCCATTGCTTTAGCTATGAAATCCCTGGATAGCTTTAGTGAATTTATGAAACCAACTTAATTTGTATCCACAAAGAAAATAGATGACAGATTTCTTCCACTAGATGGTGGAGTTTTCAAATTTTAGTAACTAGTTTACTCTTGTCTGTTGGTATTTTAAGATTATAATTACCTTCTTAATAGAGGTGATAGTTATGCATCACATTCTTACAAAGTAGCTGGGTTTAATAGTTTTCTAAACTTCATTTGGTAGAGGCTTAACACATTTTACAAAGCCTTATGGATATACCAGTTCTAACCATTGATTATATGGCAGTATTGGACTTAGTAGTTTTCAGTACATTTACTTCATGTAATAATACCTTTAGGGGAAAAAAAAAAACAGTACAAGGCTGATAATTGGTAGAATTAATTTTTACTGTTGCAGCTAATGGTATGGACCTGCTTTGTTCATTCAGCATTTCAGTTTTTAGAAGATTTTATTATCTCCCATTTTACATTATTTCTACTTTTATGATGTACCAAAATTTCTGTGTTAAAGAAAGTTAAGAATAAAAGCTAAATGAAAAGTTTTGTGCTAAGAAGAAAATAAACCCAGAAAGAGATAATAGTTTGAGTAAAGAATTCTTTTGGGGTGCATCTTCATGCCGTGGTCTGTATTAGCTTCGATTTTCGGCTAATATTTTATTTAATATGGTGATTGCTTGATTACTTTTGAATATGGACATTGGAATTATGAAGGTTCTTGGATGTGGGAGAGGAAACTGGGCTTTGGATCAGAGGCATTATCTTTGGGTGAGTGACACTTTGTATCTTTTGGCTGGCCTCTTTCTTCATATAAAAGGGGCCAACCCCAAGCTTGTTGAATAGCAGGACTGCGGATAGTTTGTTTTGGTGCTTATGCAAACTGAACTAACATAACAAAATGTAGGTTTTACTGGTAAGGGTGAGTTAAGATACATAGGTAGACCTGCATATCTTAGAATTGTTTCGTTATCCATACAGATTTCTCAAATTGCTATGTATTTTGAGTTACCAACATTTAACAGCCATTTTTGGAGACAAGGTCTCATCTTAGCCCAGGTTGGCCTTGAACCTACTGTGTTGCTTAGGCTTGCTTGGACATAGAGATCCATCCATCTGCCTGAGCTTCCTAAGTGCTGGGAGCACTGGGCTAAATGGCTGCCCTTCGCTGGCTGGCTCTTATTTGTCACAGTTGTTAGCTCTCAGGCCTGGAATACAGCCCACTCCATTTTAGTTTCCCATGTCTAGACTTCTGGACAAGAAATAAGATTACCAAATGTGTTAAAAAGTGAATCTGAAGAGTAAAGAAGGACACCTGTGGGATATGGAGGGGTTCCCTGCTGTGAAGGACATACGCTGGCTATAACTTCTTTTGTGAGGTGTAGAGGTTGGCTTTTTAAAACATGTTCTCAGTTGCACAAAAGAGGTTTCCTTGTAAGCGTCAGTGGCAGAAGCTGTTATAGTGCTGGTAATGACATCAGGTAAGAGACAGTGAAAATTTCACTCACATGGTATGCTTTTAAATTTATGCTTTAGATACTTTATAATCTCAATCTAATTTGTTTGTTGTTTTTCTAGCTATGACTTCACACCTATGGACTCTTCTGCAGTTTATGTATTGAGTAGTATGGCTCGACAGCGCCGCGCATCTTTGTCTTGTGGAGGACCTGGTACTGGTCAAGAGTTTTCAGGATCTGAGTTCAGTAAAAGCTGTGGTTCACCTGGATCATCACAGCTCTCTTCTAGTTCTTTATATGCTAAAGCTGTCAAAAGCCACAGCTCAGGGACTGTGAGTGCCACTTCTCCTAATAAGTGCAAAAGACCAATGAATGCCTTCATGCTTTTTGCCAAAAAATACAGAGTTGAATATACTCAGATGTATCCAGGGAAAGATAACAGGTAAATAGTAAAATTACAATTACTGGTTTGTCAGTGCAGCTTACAGTAACTGGGCCTGCAAATATAAACTTCAGTAGCTTTTGTTGATTTCTTTCCATTTTCTTAGGTTGACTTTTGATATACTGTTTGTGTAACACAGAGTACCTTAGTGAGAAGAGTTTCCCATTGAAAATAACAGTAAGTTTAATTGACCTGTTAGAGGACAGGTTCCAACAACTGATGGTTGATTTTTTTTCTTTTTAAAGAAAAGACTAGTACTCCTTGGGTCAGATTTGGAGGCTTTTATATAATGAGCCTCACTGTGGAATGTGTACTGACAGTTTATGTAAACAAGCAGTCAGCTTTGCCAAAACTTACCCATGGAACATCAGTCCTGTTTGTTAACAGCCTTACTCATTTCAGCCCTGCTTACTGAGTTACTTGAACCTCACATGCTAAGGCACCTTCGTAATTCTCCGAGAGTCAAAATTACTATTTCCTTTGTCTTTGGGATCATAAGTCAAAACTTTTCCATTCAGATTGTAATGTCTCAAAGAATGTAATTCTAAATACTACCTACATTTTAGAAAGAAGCTTTGCATCACAAGTGCATCTGTAAGAGTTGACGTGTTTGTGCGGAATGACCTTGTCTTAGTGTTTGGTCACCTTAGAATTGGAATTGAAGGTAGCCAGGGCTAAGTAAGTGAGACCCTGTAATTTTTTTAAAATTCATATTGGAAATAGCCTCTGGTTCAGGACAGTATAGTAGCTTAGCAGAAAACATACTTTTAAAATTCAAAAGCATTTTAAGAATGACTTAGGCCCACTCCCCTTGCCCCTTTTCTGTGGCTGCCATCTGGAGACTTCCTGACAGATGCAGGGTGTGACTGACTGTCTTTTCACAGCTGCCTAGTACTTGCTTAAGTGTGTCCTCTGACATCTGGAAACAGTGCTTGAGTTCTTGTACTATACACTAAAAGACTTTCTAAACACTTGAATGTTAGGACTCTGGGGTTACTTTAATTCTGGAGGAAAGGACTCGTCTAAGAGTAGGTGTTTCATTTTTACTTTTTTGTTTTTCTATTTTAGAATATGTTTATCAAAGATATCTCCTATATGGCTCGTAACTCTGACTTTCCTTTGCATTTTAGTGTTGTTACCATATGACTGATATATGAGTCATCTAACATGAGAGGATGTCAAATGGACCTTTTTCCAAATTCACTGAAAAAATACAATTTTGGATTTTTTTTTCTTCTGTAGACGTAGATCTTTATTCAGTGAATAAAGAAGTTCTCATTTAGGAGAAGAATGTAGACTAAGTAGGTTGAGAGCTATTCAGCCACTTGGCATAAATAATAGTCCAGTTGAAAGTTGTGAGAGGAGAGAGTACAGATTCTAGTCTTCAGCACTGCGTACATCACACTGTCCATGTTTACCTTAAGAGGAAACTTCAAGCATCTTCATCAACACCCCATTCAAACATTCTAACTTTGAAAGACTGAGATGGGTATGTGCCTATTTCCCATGGTTTAGATGGCAAATATGTAAACCATTATAGCTGTGTTTAACCAGAAATCTACATAAATTGTTTTTAACTAAAATACAGCACATTCAGTTGCTTCAGTACATTCGATTTAACAAGACAAGAATACTTACCATATATTAGAGTGGCAGCTTCTGTGGTTACTGTGCTCCTGAGTAATTAGTGTGCTCCTGAGGCATTAGTGTCGCATCTTCTTTATCAGTCAGCACAGAGACTACAGTTATCCTAAGGTTCTCTTGTGGGTGACATACCATGGTTAAAAGTTACTCACAGAAGGAAAGCGAGCTCTGCCTGTGTACTCTAGATCAGATCACTTTTATCACTCGGTATCTAAATGACTAGGAAAATAAGGGAAGTGTTTCAGATTTGTGCAGTGAGGTGTCTTCCCAGCTTTTACTCTCTTACCCTTTTGAATTTAATCCAGTGTCTTATGTGTGTGTTAAGTACAAATCCGACTTAAAGTGTACTTTTTTCTTTTTTCTTTTTTTTGGTTTTTTTGAGACAGGGTTTCTCTGTGTAGCCCTGGCTGTCCTGGACTCACTTTTGTAGACCAGGCTGGCCTCGAACTCACAAAGATCCACCTGCCTCTGCCTCCCGAGTGCTGGGATTAAAGGCGTGCGCCACCACCGCCCGGCTACTTTTTTCTTTTAAATCATTAGACATAATAAACTCTAAGGCAAAAATAGTCTTTCTCACCTGGCTTGCATTTCTGTGGGTGAAAAAGATTTTAACATAACCATGATATGTTAAAATAACAACCTTGAGTAGCTATGCACACAAAATAAGTTTTTAATATGAGTCGAATGCCTTATGCTGCCGATACTGAAATTCCCTTTGGAAAAATACCCAAATTTTGGCCATTTTGGATGTCTTGGAACAATTGTAAATGCTGGTATTCTTCCAAGATTCTGATAAATGACCCATATGACAGGATTTTATTGAAATGACCATGATAGCCTTCATCTTTCCCCTTTCTTGGTTTTGTACATTTCTGCCTGAAGTGGCAGCAGTTGATACACATTCTATGAAAAGTTTACATTATATAAATATTTACTTTGCAGAGCCATTAGTGTGATCCTTGGTGACAGGTGGAAAAAAATGAAGAACGAGGAAAGGAGGATGTACACGTTAGAAGCAAAGGCTTTGGCTGAAGAACAAAAGCGTTTAAACCCTGACTGTTGGAAAAGGAAAAGAACCAATTCAGTAAGTGTTGGCAATAACTGCTTTACTGTGATGCTGTCTGTCCCTGTGCCTGTGTTGGCATGTCAGAGCCTTTAAAGATATCTCACCATTATTATACTTCAAATCTAGTAATGTTTTCAGAACACACTAGCAGAGTCTGCCTTTTCTATCATCAAGAACCACTTACTTGTGTAGTATGGCAAGCAGAGATCTCAAGGTAGCTTAAGAATGTCCTAAGTGAACTGGGCATGGTGGCACACGCCTTTAATCCCAGCACTCGGGAGGCAGAGGCAGGCAGATCTTTGTGAGCTCAAGGCCAGCCTGGTCTACAGAGTGAGTTCCAGGACAGCCAGGGCTGTTACACAGAGAAACCCTGACTTGAAAAACCTTTAAAAAAAAAAAAAAAGTCCTAAGTGCTGAGATGGAGAAGATAGTTTTAGAGTGTTGCATTTCTAACATGGTTAAAAGATGGACACCATTAATTCATTACAGTAGAAAATTAATTTCTGGTGGCTTGCCTCAGACTTAGTAACATCCATGCAGACTTCTGCCATTGGCAGAAACAACTAGATTAAGAATCTGAAGAAATAGAAGGGTAGAAAATAAGTTTCACATGCTATCTTGGTCGATAGACTCCATTGCTCTAATTGTTCTTTACTTCACTACCATCCTTTATGTTCAGATTTTAGATTTTCCATAAAATGCATATGATAGAATAAAATGAACATGTTTTATCAAAATAAAAAATGAAGAGATGATGTGAATAGTTAACAGGAAGAAAGGTTTGTTAAGGGTGTTTTAATCTGATCCTATATAATTTGTAGGTTAAATGGCTCAGGGATTTATTTTAAAGTACCCCTCTCATCTGCCAGAAGTAGGTGAACTATAATGTAGAAGTGTATTTCGTGCTTTTTTGGTGTGTCTGTGTCTGTCAAGGTTTCATGTAGCTGGATTGGCCTCAAACTTGCTTTTGTATCCAAGAATGACCTTCAATGTCTAATCCTCCTGCTTCCAACCCCTTAACTTCAGGGATCACAGGCATGCAGTACAACACTTGGGTTTTGTGTGTGTGTACGTATTTGTGTGAGTGCCAGTTGCCACCTTTGGATGGGTGTATACGTGGAGACCATACATGACTGAAGAGTAGACATCGCTTTTTGAAGCAGCTGAACCATAATGGGATAAACTGGTGCAAATTCTTTGCCTTCTCTTCTTCAAACTGATTGAACATGCATATTGAAGTCACAGGACAATCTCAAGTTCAAGTGTTGGTCTTGCCTTCTGCTTTGATGTACAATTTTATGTAGTGCTGGGGTTTGAACCAAAGGCTCGTGCTTGGAAGATGAGATATCTACAGAGTCACATAGCCATTCTCTACAATTCTCTATTGTTTAGAAGTTCATTTGGGACATTCCCACTTTCTATGCATTACATTTGTATACATTTTCCAGATACTCAAGCCATGAGCCATTAGGAAACTGAGAAACTCTTCACAGTAAATTTATACACATCCAAGCTTAATCTGCAGGGTTACTGCGTATTATTTTGTAAGCATTCACTGTTTTGTTTCCACAGGGCTCTCAACAGCATTAAACCTGATGCTTGTGATTGTAAGTCTGTATTTGCATAAGTACTGACTCAGATGGAAAAGCTTGGAAGACCTTGGTCTCACCATTTGTCCTACATTTGTGTGACCATAAAGATGCTGAGAGCATTGAGTTTTGACATGATTTAATGGGTGAGGATTTGCTTTCTCCATTAGAGCATTAAGCTACAATTATCAACATTGTAAACCAAATTGCCTTATTTTCCTTCCAAACTTCATATATATATTATCAGGTAATATAGGCTTGAAAATTGATATCCTGTGGTGCTAAAGTACAGTAGAGAGATGTGTATACATGTTTTATTTTAAATTGTACGAAGGGGAATTTAAAAATATGTAACTGCTGTTTATATACATCAGCTCCTTACTGCTTATTAATCTGTATTGTACCCATGATTATCGGGAATGAAGCAGGAGCTGGCCTTTTCATGAATAGCCACCACATGGCCCAGCACCTTTGCCAAACACAGTCACTTCTAGTCTGGCCAGTGCCAAGAGACATAACATGGCAGGTGGGTGGTGTCATTGTCAAACAAAAAAGAACCACCTGCTTCAGATACCACGGGCAAGTGCAGAGTGTATGCACCAGGGGGCGGCATGCCTCCATCGTTTCTAGTGGGGGGTCAAGTCTGGCCAAGGTGCAGCATTGGGATAGTCATTGTATGGTGCTGTTGACAGTTGACACCATTCAATTTTAATGTGTTCTTGATCTCCTCAGCCACATATCTTACATCTATTTTTTGTCTCTCTATGGTGGGGGCAAACTTTGCACTTACTGTAGTGCAACACTCGCACTTTACTCCCCTCAGCTTCTAAAACAGAGCAAGTACTTTGGCAGTACAGCTGCTTTTGCTCTGAGCTACAATCATGGCTTCTCATGTTACTTACCAAGTGGTATTTTTGGTTAGGAATCACAGCTGTAAAATTGATTTCAGTTCATTTACACTTAAACATGTTGCCCCTCAATTTTGCACACTATATTCTTGTATATTATTTCAAATAAAATGAAAAAAAAATGTCTATCTGATTTCTGATTGACTGAATTTATGTATAGTTATCCTAATAATCTGACCGGCAGATGGAAACAAATCCTTGGTAAAACTGAGTTCTGGTGTTATAATTAGGTTTCTGGTGGGATCTTAAAATTAAAGATCGTTAATAATGGAGTAGACAGTGGAAGAATAAGGACATATATTATTATTTATAGAGAAACTTTGTAGAAATTTTTATTTTTTAACTTTGTTCCAAAGCCCTGAGTGCCTGTTTTTAATAAAATGGCAAAGTATAAAGAAACCCTGGCTTCATTTAAGGGTTTGGTTAGGTCTAGTGAAGAGCATTCAGTAGTGCGTCTGTCCCAGGTTAGGGTTCTGCCATAGTTACTGGATCTGACTGCATGCCAGTATCATACTGGGGTAGAGTTGCTCTGTCAGGTGTGTACTCAGGAACTCCCTGGTGGTGTGAATCTTCAGTGAGATTTGAAAATCATTGGTTACATGCTTACTAGTAAAGCAGTGGGTTGGGGGAAAGCAGGTGACTTGACCTCATCTCTTCAGAAGCAGTGCAAATATACAGAATCAGTTGCATGATGGAAAAAAAAAAAAAGCCCCACTCAGAATCTGAAAAAGGAAAAAAAAATAGTAGGTACATATCTTTTTGAAAATCGGTGTGTGCAATTTCAATGTTGTAATGATTGATCTATTTTTGACATTTAAAAGTAGAAGTGCCAGAGGTAACAAGGAAAGGCCAATACAGTATACAGAAAATCAACTATGATCTTTAGTTGCAAGTTGCCACCTTTGGATGGGTATATACGTGGAGACCGCACATCACTGAAGAGTAGACATAGCTTTCTGAAGCAGCTGAACCATAATGGGATAAACTGGTGCAAATTCTTTGCCTTCTCTGCTTCGAACTGATTGAACATAAGCTTCCAGGGCTCCCCTGAAAACGCAAAGGAAAACTGTCAAAATACTACATAAATCTGATATGAAGATGACAATTTCTTCCATTTTTGAAACTGACTTGCCCAGTGCCAGAGGTCAGTACCAACAACCTTCAACATGCACTGGAGTTACAGTAGGTATGCCTGGTTGGGCAGTTCAGCCATGACCATTTGCAGTGCATATTGCTTCCCTGCATCCATCATGAAGGCACATGAGAACTGTGCATGTAGATTGTGCTTGTTCACAGAGCTCAAAGTTCAGAAGGGCCCTTGGGTGCACACTGTCACTAACAGACTGGGGAGCCCACAACTACAGCATTTTAGGGGCTCTTGGTTTCTGGCAGGTTTTATGATAGTCTGAACTGATGTTCTTTGAATGGCTCTGGGGACAGGAGTCAGCAAATATTCACAGCCCTGGGCCTGTTCCTCTACCCCTAGAGCCATTTCCCACACCACAGCTATAGGGCAGCTGTGAGGTCTACGACAGTGCTCTTCATGGGAAAACCTGTGCATTTCCAGCCAGTGAAGATAAAAGAGGGGTTTATACTCTATAAAAATGATTGAATTACCACTGTTCTGCTCACATACTCACTGCAAGCAAGTCTCATTTAATAATTTTGTTGTTTATTCCCAAACACTGGAAATGGTCAACATTGAACCATGGTCATCACATGTGTTTTTTACTCTCCATCTGGTTTCTGTCTGTCTGCTGAACATTTTAAGTAACATTTGCTTCTTGGTGTCCTTGGGTCATCAACCAAATGCTTGGCATTGTTCTGTTCTTCTTTCTTTGTTGAGCCCAGGGAACCACTTCTGTATTTTTTTTTTTACTGTTTATTACTTCAAGTTACATCTTCATCACAGTTCCCTCCCCGTCCCACGCTCACTTCCTTCTCTTTTTTTTTGAATAATTAGGCCTCAATTATGAAAATTATAAGGTATAATATCCTGATGCCCAGTCCATACATATTTGGCAACTGATATTAATATTCTATTATCCATTTATTTCCATGAGTTTAAAGTTCTATACCTAATTTTCCATCCTAACTTGCATTATCAACTTAAAACCATCTTCTTAGACCTAGAACATCCTTTTAATTCATAAACAACTTAAGAAACTATAATTATCTAGTCTTCAACTACATCAGAGACCTAAGAAGGATAAATATATCTGAATAAACAGGAAGTACAGAGCCAGCAGCTTCCAAAACTAAGAAATGATAGACAAGTGGCTGCCTGGACTGTTCCCAATTTCTCTCCATACATTACAGCACCAACCTTAAGCCTCTTTGCCCAGTATCTCTGACAGACATTAATTGTAAAGCAGGAATTATGAAGGACTTGCCTACCCTGTCTTGGCAGAGCTAGGCTACCGACTTACCTGCTTCCAAGTTCTGTCCATTTCAGACAGCATTCTGTCTACAGTTAAAGCAAGGGATTTCTATCACCCAGCAACAAGCTTGCCACTAATGCAACCATTTCAAATGGAGATTCAAGTTGCTAAGAGACAACCAACATTTGCTTATCCAAATATATGGAGATAGATGGGTGGTGTTCAAAAATCTCAAGAGATCTGTGAAATTTGGCATTCAAAGATGTTGTCTTAAGATTTTTTGATATGAAGACATGTTAGCTCCTGACAGCACCCCCCTTTCTACTACAAGTAGAAGATGAGCATGGAAGAATCTCCATTTGCAGTTCTGCATTCTTAAACTCTCATTCCCATATATGGAGTCAGTTAGGGGTTCTCAAATTCACCCCACCTATTTCCCCTTGCCGGGAACTTTGTTTTCCATTTGAATGCTTTCTTTTTTTAATGTCAAGGAGTAATACATCTTTAATATCATGTCAGAGCTCATAGCACTTTGGGGGAGTCAAGGTTTGAGTCTCATGTTTTATTTATTTTACGGTTTGGTAGGTATTTTTCTTTTTTTGAATTTTATTTATTGCTTCAGGTTACATCTCCATCATAGTGTCCTCTTTCCACACTTTCCAGCCCCGCCCTCCCACCCTCTACCCCCTAACCCTTCCATCCCACTTCTCTGGAGTGGAGTGTCCCTACATAACATTCCCCCGCCCTAGTTCAGCAGTCATATGAAGGCCAAGAGCCTCCTCATACACTGGGGGCCTACAAGGAAGCACCACCAGGGAAAAGTGTCTCAATGACAGGGAGAGAAAACAAACAAACAAAAACAAAACAAAAGTCTATGTCCATGTTCCCTTTGGTGCGTTGTTTGTAGTATAGATATCCTGTACTATATAGCTAAAATCCTACTATAAGTGAGTAGATGCCATGTGCATCCTTCTGAGTCTGGGTTAGCTCACTCAGGATGAGCTTCTCTAGTTCTATCCATTTGGCTGCAAACTGCATAATTTCCTTGTTTCTGATAGCTGAGTAGTATTCCATTGTGTAGATGTACCATAGTTTTTTAATCCAGTCTTCAGTTGAGGGACATCTGGGTTGTTTCCAGTTTCTAGCTATTACAAATAAGGCTGGCTGGGCCTCTGAGGTGATCTTCCTGGTTTTGGCTAACATGACCTGTTGTCCCTTGTTTGCAAGAAAATGCTGTCCAAACAACCCAGCTATGTCAGAAACCACCACCCAGCCCTATATGCTTCTTGGGGCTTCAGGGCAGTTTGATGAAGCCTGAAAAAGACCCACAAATCATTAGTTTGTACTTCACTCAATACAGGTGAGCCCACTGCCCAATCAGAGAGGAGATTGAGGTATTTTCCCACTCTTGAAATAGGATGTCTCTCCCTCAGATACCGGTTGGCAGAGGGCCTGTTTTGTTTTGGCCATCCACATATCTATAATTAAAAAGATGAAATTTCCCTATTATCTGTACATGTTCTCTTATCCTGGGGATGAATGCCCTTTCTTGTGTTCTCTCTGGATAGCTCTTTATCATTTAGGACTCTGGTTTAACATTTTCCTTTGCCATAAAACTTTTCCTAACTCCAAGTAGCAAAAAATTACCCTGGAGTCACAAAGATGTGTATACCTAACTACCCAGTGCTCAGCATTTTCAAATAACTGAAGGCTGACTTCATGCTGTGTTCAGGGTGTGAGTGAGTCCTTTGGCTATGTGGAAGCATGGGCAGAGCATTACTTGAGAAGCCAGCTTCTCACATAAGATATAATAATCTCAAGTTCCATTAATAAGTAATTCTTAAGTACCAGACAGGGAAGTCAGTGCTCTTAGCATAATTTTGTGGGATGCTGCAGTGTGTGTCAGAGCCAACCCTCAGTGAGTTACTTTGGCATGCCATTTCAGGCAGTTGTCCCTACTCCACAAATGTCTTTAGATACAGCAGAGTAATCTTGAAGGATACAACCATCTGAGGCAGTGGGATGTGTGCATACATGTGTGTACACACAGACACATTTGCCAGTCTAAGAAATAAGTGTAACAAATCTTAGAAACTAAAGCTCCAGAGTGACACATTATGCCTGTTCTGTTTATAAAATGCACTTTAAAAAAAGTTTCCTTTGCATTCGAAGGGATAGGCTGTATAAATTACACATCACATAGAAGGGAGCTCAGAAATAAGTTTGGTTAGGTTTTTCTTTTCTCTTGACACTCATCAGAAACATCAGAACTACAGCAAGAAAACAGACTAAGCTGCCCTCCCACATAAATCAGAGCAAGATTTTCAAGCATTTATTAAATTACTTCATTTGCTTCAGCAAAACATTAGCTTTCTTGGAAGTCAGGCCAAGCATTATGTAAGTGGTTTGTAACCAAATAAGATTGCTGCAGTTACCCTCACCGAGGAAAAGCAATGGGTTTAAGTACTAAAGGATTAACCTGTTAACAGGTCACACTGTTATGTGACACACCAAGTAGATGTTTTATAAAGAGCAATTTATTTGTCAGGTATTAAAGTTCATTGTGATTAGTACTGAAATTTTTAAGTGACCTCTTGTACCTGTACCCCAAAAGGGAAATAAGCCCCAGCTTGTCCATGGTTTCACAATTGCCCTGTAAGTCTATGTCAGGCACTCAGTTCCCATAAGTGGGATCTACTGGCAAAGGTTAAGCACAAGGAGGCACCAAACATGACCTTTCACAACAGGCACTTTAAGATTCTTTTAGAAACAGATAAGCTGGGACAGTAAGGTCCTAGACTATGGGTTCTGGCCAAGCAAGAGGGCTAAGGCCCCAAGGATTCATATGGTACCAAGTGTTTTCTATAACAATAGATAAAAGTACTATTAGGCTAGCAAAAATCCAAATGGTTTTGATCTAAATGTTCTCAAAGGGCTACAATATGAAGCGTTGCTTCTCCCTTGCAAATGCTAACATAACATATACAGGTTTGTGGCAGATCCAACCATTTCTACAGAGCCTGGGGAATCTTTGTACCCAAACTGATGTTTCATCTTGCATGGTCTGAGCCAGGTGGCTACCTCTGCACGAAGCCCACATTTCGAGAGCACTTGCCTGGTGGCTGAGCTTGTGCAGCCCCCAATTCCCCACCTGGCGTGGGTCAGTGATTGCTTTGACTTTAAAGTCAAAACTTCACTGTTATCTATTCAAGTTTAAAACAAAATAAAAATAAACAAGCAAACTCCAACAAACCCACCTGTTGTCAAAGGGCACCAGAGCGCTTTGCCCTACTTCTAACAGCCTAACAAATGGCTGAGAGGAGCAGAATGAGGTTCCACCAAGGCTTGCTCCAGAAGCTAAAGGAAATGCTGACATCTGAGACCAGCACTTTACCCTGTGTCTGTCTATATGGGGAGAATCATCCATTGATGCTTTGGTAGGCAGGATCGAAATTCATTTTGAGGTAACATGTAAGAAAGCACACACTCTAAGACAAAGGTTCTTTTGCCAAAAGCTGCTGTGGAGGTGTAGCATGTGGATCCCTCAGGCAGGCTTTCTGCCCAAGGCAGGAAAGTTCTGGGATCTGCCATGTGAGGAGGGATGACAAAGCGGTATTTATGAGCATGGCTTTCACTTGCTAAATGTGAGCTTAGCAACAGCACTGCTGATGAGATCACTCAGGAGACATTTTTAAAAGAAGAAGAAAACATTTGTGATCACAAACCCACACCAGGGTAGCCATGTGGATGAACTCAGTCCAATGAGTTAACATGATATTATGGAACCCTGTGAAATCTTTTCCTATTTGCCTACTGTGTTGAAGCTTAGTCAGAAAAAAGGGCCCAGAGATACTGCAAATCAATGAGTTAATTGAGTCCAAACTCCCTGACCACACCCTAAGCCTTTTCCAAAAGCAGGTGTAACTAGGCCTGGATACTGACAGGAAGCTCACCTGACAGTCTTTCCCATTTCTGGGTCAGCTTCCTAGTGAAGAAAGAGAAGAAATAGCAGTAGCCTGGGCTCATCTTCCTTGTCCTACACAGGATTCCAGAGGTTCTGATACCACACCATGGCTTGGTGCACTCTCAGAAGCTGTTGGGCTACTGTTTCTAATGGGTGAGTCTATTATGTGAAAACTGCACTGTGTTCAGCTGTTACAGTAGGTGGCACCTTCTCATGTGCACACATAGGTGAGAATGACCTTCCACATGGACCTGACACCTGCACTGAGGCTCAAACAGGCGAGCTGGCCTGCCATATCCACAGACCTAGATTGGCAGGGAAGAGAATGGCTTCAGGGTTAAAGAGCAATGTAATGAATTAGAGAAGCACAGACAGGAGTTGACTGACACTTTAGTTGTCTTCTAGCAAGGCTGGTTAGGTAGGTGATGGTGACCTCCCATGACACAGCATCTAGGAAGATAGGGTGTGTGAGGGTGATTAAATAGAACATTGGGGCCTGAGATTTCTATGGTGTATTTGAGTGCAGATGTCTGATAGCAAGTGAGTCCCAGACCTGGGGTTTATGGAGGAAAAAAAAGAGGCACGTGTCTGAACCAGCTCACCTGGAGATGAAAAGCTAGAAACAAAATGTGGACAATGACATTTAACAGATGGATTAAAGGAGGCAATTCAGCAGATGGAATGGATGGGGAAGAGGCCATAAAGGTTCAAGCAGAAACTGGGGAAGTTGCAAGAAGGTGGGGCCATATCAGAGCTCTGCCTCACATGTTAATAAGAATGTGTTGAGTCAGCTGAACAAAGCTGCAGGGAAGGGAGATCTCTCGGGTGATGCTTTCAGAGCATGGTTTCAGAGGAGTATTGATGGAAGAAACAAGCTCAGTAAGTTGCATGCACCATGCTCATGACTGGAGATGTGCACACACACTTAGGCATACAGAAACATTCACAGACTGCAACCAGAAAATACGTGGTATCTAAGTAGGTTCTGAGCTGTCCTTTCCCACCAGGAACTGCTGCTGTTCAAAGTTCACTCACATCTGAGTGCATAAAAACACACAATACAGAGCCAGAGTGAGTCCTCTCATAGTTGAGGTTGTTCTAAGAATGGAGTTCATGCTCACTGGAGTTGTAGCAGGCATGGACTAACACGGGAGGATGTGAAGGTCTGCAAGAATCAGACAGTTCCTGTGCAGAGGAATCCAGCGTGCAAGTTCCTATACAATGAGGTGGCCATCTCGAAGGTGTGCAACTCCATGTATATGCCCACATACGTGCGCCTTTACCATCCCGTCTCCTCTCTCCTCCTGGACCTAAGTGTACCATTAGAACACAGAGCTTTACCTCAGAAGGAGGAGCCTGTCCTTTTCAGATGGATGATCATCCAGCCACTGGGAGAAGCGTGCATGGGACCATTCCGCCCTCTGCAGGGTTGCAACACAGAAAAGAAAGTACATTCTTCAGCAAATGGTAACAAATACTGACTCAAAAAGCACTCCATGAGTCTCAAGGTAAATTTATCTTCAAGCTTCCTGAAGGAAGTTCAGAAGGTGGCACAGACCTTCATGCAGCTGATCACCAAAAACCTTAAGATTTGTCACCTGACAACAGGGCCAAAAAGCAACAACAGAAATGCAGCCTCCACCAACACAGCTTTATGAATAGAAATTACTTGTGCCATTTTTGGTTTGTTTGATAATTATAGTGATGATTTTTGAGACACAGTCTCACTGTAGTTCAGGCTGGCAAGGAACTCATAGCAATCCTCCAGCCTCAGCTTCCTACAATCTAAGATGACAGGTATGGACCACCATAGTCAGATGAGTGAAGGCGTACTTTTAAACTATTAATAACTCAGTACACCTTCCAACCCACCAACCCGATGAGGCTTTTTTAAAGGGCTAATACTGAATTCATAAGGTAAATTTTAGACTGTTTGCCAAGAAAGCAGATGCAGGGTGCTGGAGTTTTCTTCCATCTCTGTTCACTTTCAGAGAGACATCTGAGACTAACTAAACCAAGAGGGAGCTAGTAACCTACTCAGTGAGGAGACTCATTTACAGTGTCACCTGGGAAGGTTCCATAAAGGGTCCACCCTCACTTCATTACCTGGAAGGGGGATTTCAGCTCAGCTGGTGCTCTTGTGAACAGAAACTGAATAATGATGCTGAATGGAATAACATCTCCCACTGCTGGGCTGTCGGCCACATGTTCACTTGTCTGGAAGAGCAGTGGTCTAGAAAGAAAAGCGGAGTTAATTCATGTGGTTCAGTGTATAAAGAGATGATCTGGTAGGGGAACCATTCTGTCTGAATATTCCTACTATTTCTCTCTCTCTCTCTCTCTCTCTCTCTCTCTCTCTCTCTCTCTCTCTTCCCCCCATCTCTCCCCCTCTGCCCCCTCTCAGGTTTTTGAGACATGGTTTGTCTGTGTAGATCTGGAACTCACTCTGTAGACTACTCTGGAACTCAGAGATCTACCTGCTGAGATTAAAGGCATGCAACACCACCTCCCAGCTCTAGATCGGTTTCTGAAGTCCCATTTTAAAACCCCCATTCAGCCCCAAAAGGTTTATATATGTTTTTCATAATTATCCTTCAGGATATTTTCAATGCAAACTATAAAGGATGCAAGGAAAGAATGAAAGCAGGTTAGTAAAGAAGATTAGGAGAGATGGAGGCAGGCAGGCAGGCAGCATCCAGCACACATTCATGGGATAAGCTATGACTAGGCAGCCTGGCACACAGAGATAGGCTGAGATGCTCATAAACCAGGCCTGGTAAAAACCAGCTGTTTTTTTTTGGTCAGTCAGTCACCTGTCCCTTTGGAGCGCTAAGCCGCAAACGTTGCCTTTCTGACAAGACCAGTCTTCAACACTGGTCACTAACAGAGCTGCCTACAGAGTCCTGCAAGCAGCTCTGGGTCTATACCTACACTGGCCATCACTCACACATCACCTCCCTTAGGGGAGCATGGCCTGAGCCCCCTGTAACTGTGTCTGGGTGGGATCTGAAGCACTGCCTGAAGTGCTTTACCAAACAAAAGAAAACTAATTAAGGTGTTATTAAAAGCAGAAATTCCACACTGTCATTCTTAGAGATTATTCTAAATATAGCAGCACTTCCAAGGTTACACATTCTAGCCAGAAGGTAGAGTTAATTAGTCAAGTATTACATCCTTAGGGAAAAAAAAAATGTCTATTTCTACTCAGGGAAAGTCACATTTAAATGACTCATGGCTGCACAGCTGTCCGTTTTCAGACAGGCTGTTAAGGCTAATCATGAAATGTAGGATAAGAGAAGTCCTCTGCTCCTGTCTCTACATTATCAGTGTTTGTCCCTTCATGCCACCTGCCACCAAACTTGCCCCTCCCCAGTTCTGAGAGAAGAGCCTGAGAAGGCAGAAAGATCATGGAGTACAATGCCCTGAGCTCAAAATCTCCACAGAAAAAGTTTGAGAGAGGAAGCATGACCCCATTGTGAGACAGAATGCAGCTAACCATCTTTCTCACACAGGGCATTGGACTGCCTTTGAGAGAACAGACAGCTATCTGAAGCCTGCAGGAAGTGAGTGTTTTCTAGAAGAAATTTTAGGGGTCATGAGGACTGCAGAAGAAAATGATGCAGGAGGCTAATGACTTGGAGTAAACAAGGGCTCCTGTTTGAGACTCTACTATCTCAACATAGACCAAGCAGGAGAGAAGGCAAGGTTTTGAGGGGGAGCTGTCTTGGAATTGCTGGGAGTAGAAGCCAGCAACATGAAGTCTTTCAATGGTAGGAATTTGCCTCCAATCTTGAAATTTTCTGATACTTTCCTAGATAATGTATACAATTATTCTAATGTGTTTCTGGACCAATCAGAATAAAAACAAATAGGTACTTGTGAAATAAGACCCAGGATAGTCATTCCCCTGGTGGATAGGTATGCTGGCTCAATCCCTTAGCTCTTATGAATATTGCGGCTAAAAAAACAGGAACATGAGTGGATCACTGTGCATACCCAGGAATGGTTTAGCTGGCTCATACAGAAGCTACATTTGTTAACGCTCAGTAGTGAATAAGGGTTTCTCTTTAGGCACATCTTGGCCAGCATTTGTTATCTTAATGACATTCATTCTTCCTTGGGTGACATGGAATTTTAAAGCAGTTCTAATTTACATTTCTTTAATGGCAGAGGGTGTTGAACATCTTTTCAAATATTTACTGAAATTCATACAAATTCCTTTGAAATTAGTCTGTCCAGCTGATTAACTGTCTTACTGATTAGATAATTTTGCTGGTGTTTATTTTTGCCCTTCTTTATATATCCCAGATATCAAAAAATAAAACAGAAACAAAACTGTTTGTTCTAGTGTGTGCCATAAGAGGACTATGGCATTGGCCACAGGCCTGACAACCTGTAGAGCTGGTTCTACCCCACTCCCCATGTAGCTCCCAGGCACTGAACTCAGGTTGTCAGGCAGGTGGCCAGCACCTTTACCAAGCTGTCAAACGATCTTGACATGCCACTTGCTCATATTTTAGGCTATCTCTTCACTGTGCTGATTATATTATTTCTCTTCTCTGCAGAAGCCTGCTTTCTTTTTTCTTTCTTTCTCTTTCTTTCCTCTTTCTTCTTCCTTCCTTCCTTCTCTCTCTCTCTTTCTTTCTTTGTTTTTTTGATTTTTTGAGACAGGGTTTCTCTGTGGAGCTCTGGGTATCCTGGACTCGCTTTGTAAACCAGGTTGGCCTCAAACTCAAAGATCTGCCTCTGCCTCCAGAGTTTGATTAAAGGTGTATGCCACCACTGCCAGTAAGTTTTCAAATTTCATATAGAACACTTGTCACCTTTGAGACTTTCTGAATTACTGTTTTTTTTAGAACATCCTTCTGAACATTTTGAGGTTTTCTGAGCTACTCTGTGCACACAGCTTGACTATTTAAATATTTTCATTAAATATTTTCAATATTTCAAACTTTTTTTCACTTTCTTTGGTATCTTTGATCCAGTCTAAATTCATTTTTTTGTGTAGGGTGAATGACAGGGATCTAGTTCCTCTTTTTCTACAGGTAGTTGTCAAGTTTTCTATTTGTTGAAGATCGTGTTTTTTCTGTGATACATGTTTTGACAATTTTTTCAAAGATTAGGTGGCTGTACTTGTAGCTGTATGATTGGTCTACATTTTTTTTTCTTTGCTAGTACCATACAGTTTTTGTTACTATGGCTCATTAGTATGATCTGATAGGCAGGCTCCAATATTACTCTTTCTGTTTATGAAGACTTTTGGTATTTAGAACTTTCATGCTTCTATACTTAGTTATTTTTTATAGTTCTGTGAAGAATGTTACTGGAATTTTGACTAGGATTATGTTGACTATAGTGACCACTTGATAATCTGTTCATCCTTATAATACAAAGTCTACACATCCAGTTAGTATGGCAGAGTTTTCCCTTCAATGTTGTCTTCAGGGTCCTCAATATCTTAAAGTTTTTGCTTCAGAGAAGCACTTGTCAACTTCTTTCTTAGGAAGTTTATTATTATATATAGAAAAATAAATGTTTTTGTATGCTGGTTTTGTATGCTGCTATTTTGCAAAAGTGTGTATTAGATCTCAGGGTTTTCTGATTGATCTTTTAAATATAGGATCATGTCATCTAAAAATAGGAATACTTTCCCTTTTTGCTTTAAAAAGGGAAGATTATTTGTGTCCCCTTTATTTCCTTCCCTTGTCTTGCTGTCCTAGTTAAGACTGAGCACTATACTGAATAAGAGCAGGGAATGGGAAGCCTTGTCTCATGCCTCATGCACAGGAATGCTTCTAGTTTTTCCATCTAGTATAATGTTAATGAATGGTCATGTATAGCCTTTATTATGTTGAGATATGTTCCCTCTATTCTTACTTTCTTCATTAAGGGATTCTAAACTTTGTCAAAGGCCTTTCTGCATCTGAGTTGATCAGGTGGTTTATGTCCAAAAGTTTATCTCTGTGTTGTATTACATTTATTGAGGTGCATCTCTTGGTTGAAACCAACATGTTTATATGATTTTCATTTATCTATGGGTATTTTGCCTCCATGAATGTCTGAGCACCACATCCATGGCTGCTGTCACAGAGGTCAGCAGAGGGTGTGGGACCTGCTGGAACTGACACTACAGATATTTCTGAGCTGCCGTGTTGGGAATCAAACACAGGCCATCTTCAATAACAAGTGCTCTTAACTGCTAAGCTACCTCTCCAGCCCCAATATTTTTTAAAATGTTTCTTAAATTCAGTTTGTTAGTACTGAATTAAGAGTTTTGGGGGATGGAAAGATGGCTCAGAGATGAAAGCTGCTTACTATTTATTCTTGCAAAAGACCTAGGTTAAGTTCCTACTACCTATACTACAGCTCAAAACCACCTGTTATTTCAGTTCCAGGGGAATCCATGCCCTCTTCTGGACTCCAAAGGCTTCTGCACACACATGGTACACATAAACTTTGACACACACACATAAACACATAAAAATCATAGAACAACTTTAAAAGAATTTTTGCATGTAGGGCCTGGGGAAATAGTCTAATCTGAAATAGTGTAATCTGTAAAGAAATGTAAAGCTTGTATTATTGTAAGCATGAGGACATAAGTTACCTCCAAGTGCATGGTTGCATGTACTTGTAATCCTAGCACCCAGGAGACAAAGGTATGCAGATCTCTAGGGCTTGCTTGCCAGTCAGCCTCATCAGCAAGGCCCAGGCAGTGAGAGATGCTATTCCAAAACAAAAAACTAAAATCAATGCCACCTGAAGAATGATGCCTGAAGTTACTCTCTGGCACACGCACACAAGCACACAACACACACACACACACACACACACACACACACACACACACACACACAGATACACATGTAGTTTTGTTTATCAAGAGTTTGACTACAGTTCTCATTTTGTGTTTGTCTTTACCTGGTTTTTATTTCAGGATAATGCTGCTCACTCTGTGGAATGGTTTGGTAATATGCCTTTTCTTTCTCATTTGTGGAACAGTTTAACGAGTCTAGGTGTTAGCTCTTCCCAACAAGTTTGTGATTATTCAACAGTGAACTCATCTGTTCCTGGGCTTTTCCTTGTTGGAAGACTTTTTGATTTCTTAATTCACTGACTGCTATGGGTCTGTTTGAGTTATTACATCTACTTGCTTTAGTTTTAGCAGGTCATATCTCTAGAAATTAATCCATGTCCAGATTCTCTAGTCCTTGGGATGTCAGCTCTCAGAGTGCTCCCTAATGACCCTGTACACCTCACTGGGGTCTAGAATAACTGCTCTTTGGCATTTTCAATTTTATGGGTCTTTTCTTTCTTTTGGTTATTTTAGCTGGGGCTCACTTTTTCAAAGAACCAACTCACTGATTCACTGTATGTGTTACTCTTAATGTCTATTTCATTAATTTCTGCTCTGCTCTTGAATGCTGCTTGTCATATACTTTTTTGTTTATTTATTACTTCAGGTTAACATCTCCATCACAATGTCCTCTTTCCATCCCTCCCAGTCCCACCCTCCCACCCTCTACCCCCTATCCCTTCCATCCCACTCCTCTGGAGTGGAGTGTCCCTACCTATCAGTCCTCAGCCCCAGTTCAGCAGCCATATGAGGGCCAAGAGCCTCCTCATACACTGGGTGCCTACAGGCAGCACCACTAGGGCAAAGTGTTTCATTGACAGGAAATAAAGTCTATGTTCCTGTTCCCTTTGGTGTATTGGTTGTAGTATAGTTACCCTGTACTATATGGCTAAAATCCAAATATAAGTGAATAGATGCCACGTGCGTCCGTCTGAGTCTGGGTTAGCTCACTCAGGATGAGCTTCTCTAGTTCCATCCATTTGGCTGCAAATTGCATGATTTCATTGTTTCTTATGGCTGAGTAGTATTCCATTGTGTAGATGTGCCACAGTTTTTTATCCATTCCTCGATTGAGGGACATCTGGGTTGTTTCCAGTTTCTAGATATTACAAATAAGGCTG
This sequence comes from Lophiomys imhausi, assembly GCA_907164525.1. Lineage (NCBI taxonomy): Eukaryota > Metazoa > Chordata > Mammalia > Rodentia > Muridae > Lophiomys > Lophiomys imhausi. The sequence goes on from CAJQZJ010011617.1 coordinate 833,741, forward strand.
CTATGAACATAGATGAGGAAACGTCCTTGTGGATTGGTGAGGAGTCATTGGGATATATGGCTGGGTCTTGAGGCAGAGCTATTCCAAGTTTTCTAAGATATTGGCAGACTGATTTCCATAGTGGTTGCACAAGCCTGCACTCCCACCAGCTTTTGAGTTTAGCTAGCTATTGTTTTTCTAAGATGTTGAAGTATACTGTTGGCTTATTGATTTGAGCTCTTTTTGATTTTTGCATAAGCACTAGAGCTATAAACTTCTTCTCAGAGCTGCCTTAGCTACAGTCAAAGATTCTAGTAAATTGTGCTTTCATTGTCATTTGATTCTAGTAATTTCTAAATGTCCTCCCTAATTTCTTCAGTCACTCACTGGTCATTCAAACATGTACTGAAATGGGACTGGCTCAGTGGGTAATGTAGCCTGCTGCCAAGCCAGATGACTAGAGTTTAATCCCTGAAATCCATATGGTGGTAGGTAAGAAATAACTTCCACAAATGGTCATCTAACCTTGACATGCATGCTGTGGCACACACATGACCACACCTACAAATAAATAAATGTTATATACTGTGTATATGTGTGTTTGTGTCCACATGGGTGTGTTTGGTGACGCAGTGAGATGGTTCAGTGGGTAAAGGTGCTTTCTATGCAAGCCTGGAGACCTGAATTCAAGCCCCAAAACCCATGTTAAGGTGGAGTGAGAAAACAGACTCCATTTAGTTATCTTCTGACTTCTAAATGTTTGCCAAGGTACACATGCCTGCCCACACACAGTAATAATAGTAAAGAATTTAAAAGAGCGTATTCTCAGTCTCTACATATCTATATAGTTTCTATAGTTACTATTGCAATTGGATTCTGGGTGTGTTAACTAACTATAATCTGATAAGATACAGTAAATTGTTTTAATTCTTTCATATTTGTAAAGACTTGCTTTATGATCTGTTTTTAAGACTTTATAAGGGTCACATAGTAGAATGTATATTCCGAATTTGTTGAACAGAATATTCTGCAAATGCCTGCTATGTCCATTTGTCCTATAGTAGAGCTTATGTTTGAAATGGTTATGTAGTTGTTGTTCTTGTTGATCTTTAGTTTGGATGACCAATGTAAAATTAGTCTTGAATCATTGGTTCTCATTTCATCAGGACCTTCTATGCCCACTAGTCTTCGTTTTACTAAACTGGGAGCATGTTAAGATCAGGCCATGGCTTATTGTAAGTGACTTTATATTATGTAAAATAGTGGGTTTTGGGGTTGTACCTTGCCCTGACAGACTCCATTTTACAAATATATTTTGACTCTCATTTTGAGGACGGACGATAATTACATGCAGGGTGCACTCACCAACACCACCATCTATCCAGCACCATTCACACAGCACAGACGGATAATGACTTATTCCTGGCAGTAGAAATGGTGTTAACCTATAAATGTATGGGGGTAAACTAAAACTGTAGGGGCATACAAGTGCATTAGAATTGTATCAGAAAAACAAGGCCCGAGAACTTATCAGACATGCCAGATCAATGAGAGGGTGTGACTCCTTTACTTGAGCCCCATAAAATGGAATAGACCTGGCATTGTCATGGCAGAGGTCACACCAACCTGTCATTTGGTACCTGGAGTATGCACCAAGGAACAGGCAGAGAAGTCCCAATAGTCCCTGGAGTGTCAGATCAGCCCTCTACTGTTACCTGGCTACTGACTGCCCATGCACTCCTCATCCACAGGCATGCTGCTCTGGACTTGGCCTACCTGTCCCTGCTGTAGGCTGGGCTCTCTCTCTCTTGTTTCTGCAGCTGGCTACATCCTCAGTAGCCACTCTGACTCTTTCAGGGCCTGCAACAGCTTCTTCTCTAAGGCTGGTTTGGATCTGTTATCTTATTGATATATTCATCTCATCTATATACATTTCAATCTACCCACCTCTGAAAAACCTGCATTCACCTCAGCTGGATTGCTAAGGTAGGTAGATTATCTGGCAAATTGAGGCCACTGAAACTGATACAAGTAGTAAGTGTATTGTTATTCAATAAATTCTAATGCTGTGGAAAACCACAAAGTATTCCTCTATGTTTCTGGCATAAGGTAGGGACAGAGTCCCTACATTTGGCACAATATATATTTATGACTGTTATATCTTCTTGATGAATTGTTCCCTTATTAACATACACAAGGCCTTCTTTACCTGATTAGATATAGCAGCATTTATATGGTCAATAGATCAGGGCCTTAGAAAACCCTGAATATCCCTGAAACAAAAACCAACAAACAGGAGCATTTACTTTAGCTACTGATGCCCCCACTTCCTGAACTCACTCTTTCTCTCTCCCTTGTTCTTTGTAAAGCTTCAGCATGGCACAGTCCCATTCCCTGACTGTTTTCACTGATCTAGTAAACCCAGCTAACAAAGAGGGTTCCAGCGATGCAGACTGTAGACACCAGAAACAAACTGTCCCTTCAGGAGGTAAGGTGATGGGCCGCTGGAAGGCGGGCTCTCTTACTGTGGAGCCAGTGTCCCTGGGCCTTTCTGTGTCCACTCACAGACCCACACTGGTATCTGCACTGACAGTATCAAGGGTCAGTCTTCAGGCATCTGGTGCTCAGTGGTTAATGTCATACTAGAGGGAGGCAGAGGAGGATGGGGTCTTGACAGTTCTGACACATGTGTCACATGTAGAAATACAAAGCCTCCAGGGGCAGATCAGGAATGTCGGCATTTTTCTGAGGCAGCATCCTGTCCGAGTATGAAAAGGTTCTCTCACTGCCTGAGGGACTCTAATGGAGACAGCAAAATGTAAATGTATGCAAGAAGCTTGTTGGCTTCATTAACTAGTCCACTGATATTACCATCAGGGAGAGTGCCTAGAGCCCTCTCTAGCGACATGCTGTGGAAAAGGGGAGCTTGCTAAGGCTCTGTGGGGTGGGAGAGCAGCAATGCTGAAGCTAGGAGTTTAACTGGAGAGAGAGCTGCTGAATGGCACTCGTCCTCCTCCCTTGCAAAGGGGTCCCTACTGCCTTCCTTCCCTCCACTACCTCTACTTTTAAGGCTGTTCAGAATGAGGCCTGCTGTGGATTCCATGATATGCCTGAGTTACTGTTTGGCTTGCCCTGCTTCCCACCTTGTTAGAAAACATTTTCATAGATGTTATATTATTCTTTAACACTTGTTATTTCTACATGGGAAAATAATATAAGGAATTTAACAATAATATTATTGGCTTTTATCACTAAACATTAAAACTGAAGCAAGATATTTGAAAAATAAAAACAAAAAATAACTGATGTAAATGACAAGATTTTGATGCCTATTCTCATTTTTGTTTGTTTGTTTTGCTTTTCTTCTTCATACAAACACAAACCAGTATTTACAGTATAGCAGGGATCACAGCAATTGCCTCCTTGGTAGCCTGTTTTTATTTTATTTTATTAAGTTAGTGGTACATTATGGAATATTTTGTTTTTGTTTTTATAAACTTTTAAGACCCAATCCAATATTGTCCATTATTCACCTGTCCATGATGGAAGAGTAACTTTGAAAGCCAAGATCCAGCATGCACAGGGTTACTGGCTGATGCCTAGCTCTTGTCAGAGGGCTCAGCAAGGATGGAAAAGATGTGGGTTAATAATAATGGGTCCTAGGTCTGGGCAGTGGTGGCACATGCCTTTAATCTCAGAACTTGGAAGGCAGAGGCAGGTGGATCTCTGAGTTTGAGGCCAGTCTGGTCTATGGAGCCAGTTCCAGGACAGCCAGGGCTACACAGTGAAATCCTGTATCGAAAAACCAAAAAAAAAAAAAAAAAAACTAAAAAAACAATAGGAAAAGCAGAGTCCCACAGCAACTGTTCTGTACTCATCAGGTGATGGAGAAGATTGCACTCCTGGAAGGAACATGCCCTAGCAAACAAGGTCAGCTCTCTCTCTCTCTGAGCTCACCAGAGGGAAGCTTTTCAAAGTCTACCCTCTCCCCATGACAATTTGGAGAAGTTGTCAGGACCTGGGTTTCCTCAGTGGCAGAGCTGACAGAGTAGAGCCACCTATTCACAGCTCATCTCTCAAGTCATTGGTCAAACACATTCTTTACATACCAGGCCTGAGTTGGAACACCATAAATAGACTATGGTTTTGTTTTATTTGTTAGTCTACTTTAATACCATTACCCTTGTCTGATCAAATAACTATGAGCCAGAATCAATTCAGTACATTTCTGTAGAATGATGTATCAGAGGGAATAGTTTGGCACTAATCATTCTTTGTTGGCATTTTTCATTTAATTCAAGTATGTGGGATGCTCTGTAGGCAGGATGTAATCTTGTTTATGTGCCTTAGGCCTTGGGAGCCTAGGGACCATTTACAGCAAGAAGTTCCCAGGAGAAAAGGGCACAAGCTTTCAGGGCTTAAAGAGAAGAAAACACTGTGCCCACTCAGCAGAACAAGTGCAGCTCAGGAGCTGGGGCCCGACGAGGAAATGGAAAGCTTTGGAACACAAACATTAGTGGATCATAAACCAACTGTAGGCTAAAATAATCAAGTAGACAAGCCAGAGATACCATATGAAGTGAGGGTCAATCTTGTTTCATGAAATGTACATATGGTTCTGCATATACATGCATAATGTAGGCTTGAGTTCCTAGGTTTGTATGCAAATATATGGCAAGATTGGTAACACTGGGAATTAAACTCAGGGTGTTGTAGAAGCTGTGCTAGTCCTTACTTTCTAATTATACCCAGTTACTGTTTTTCTGAAACACAGTCTCTCTCTGTAGCTCAGGCTGCCCTTGATTGATGATCTTCCCAGCTCTGTCTCCTGAGTGAATACTAGGATTGTAGGCATGGAGCACCAAGCCTAGCTCCAAATTACTACAACAACAACAATAACAAAAAAATCTAAAGCTAGCATTGTGGTGCATACTGATAATTCCGGAACTCAGGAGGGTGAGGCAGGAGGAGTTCAAGTTCCAGGTCATCCTGGATTATATACGGAGAGCCTACCAGGAAAAATAAACAAACAAAAAAATTAAGAAACCCCAAAATTCTGTTACCATGCATCATGGTCAAAAGTCTGAAACAGATCTAGATTGACTATTACTCTATCAAGAGCTGGATATAAAAAGTATGGTATTAAAATGTATGCACTGATCAGTAGTAATTTTTGATTCTGTAAGTAGGTATAATAAGATGTTATCAAGCCAAAAATTGTTCCTTTGGAATTCTTTTCCTCATGTAAGAACTGATTTTTTGGACTGAAAGGGAGAGCTGTTGGGGGGAAAAAAGAAATACCTTAAACTAAAAAAAAAAAAAAAAGAAGGGAAGAGGATAGGGGGGTTGAGGGGGAGGAGGGTGGATGGGAACTGGAGGGGGGAGTAGGGAGGGGATTGTGATTGAGATGTAACTTGAAGAAATAAAAAATAAATTATTAAAAAAATGTAAAGACAAAGACAGCAAAGAGGTATTATGAAGAGAAAAATAGTTATATGTAATTATTATGTAAAATTATGTTAAAAAGTTAAATGTAAAAATTATAATTTACTAATTATAAAAATAGTAATATGTAATAATGATAAATTTCTCATGGGCTCATGTCAAAAAAAAACTCTAATATTTAAAAAAAATTGATTGGGAGAGTTAATGGGAAATTTCCCATCATAAATGTTTTATTATTAGTCTTTTGTGACTATTATCATCAGATTCTATTTTTCCATAGAATGTTACACAAATTTAAAAGTACTGAGGTAAAAGCAACCCCATCTCAGAAAATATTAAGATTGCACTATTTTAATATATACACAATAGAACTGAAGTAAGGAATTTTGGATTACCAAAAACAAGAGCCTAGTCCTAATACAGCAAATGAATGCCAAGTCAATTGCTTTTCTCAGATCTTTATCAAAAGGTACTTGACTAATACCCTCAGAATGTTTACTGACTCAGTACTGGCATCATTTTATCATGTGGTACAGATTGCCATTTGTAGTGATTTAAATGAGAATACCCTTCCCTGTAAGTTCAGATATTTGAACATGTGGTCTCAAGTTAGTGGCACTGTTTGGGAAGGTTTAGGAGTATGGTCTTGTTGGAGGCACTCCCAGTGTGCTCTCTCTGCTTCCTGCTTGAGTTTGAAAATGTAGGCTCTAAGATTCTGTCCCCTACCCCATGCCTGTGGCCTGTGGATGTGCCTCCCTGTTATGATTGACTCTTTTCCTCTGGAACTGTAAACTAAAAGAAATTTATTCCTTCTGTAAGTTACACTGGTCATAATGCTTTATCACAGCAACAGGGAAGTAAGTAACTAATAAACTGTATCACCATCTTACTCAAAGTAAATGATTATACAGTTGTTTCAGTGTGGTTACTTTTATACTTCGGGCAGCATGATAGACTGGTAACTTTGGGATCTTATAATCTTTCAACTTAGTGCAGAACTGGAGTTCAACATACTTTTATCTGTCTATCTGTATCTATCTATCTATCTATCTATCTATCTATCTATCTATCTATCTATC